>JAJPUD010006634.1:99062-124644 GCA_023553655.1 Myrmecobius fasciatus | reverse complement strand
TGCAAGAAATCTAATACTGGCAACATTAAACAAAGAGATGGGGGGAAGTAAAGCAGAAACAATAACCAATGTAACAATCCTTTAAAGGAATGGCCGACTATGGAAAAGTGAAGATCAGAAATCCTAGGCTTTACCACTTCTCCCTTTGAAAGGTCTGAATTTCAGATCTAAATAGCCATGTCTGTTGCTTGGTGAAGTGAAATCTTTACAATTCACCGTAGATTTTAATATAAAGGGCTGATCATGAGCAGAAGTACCAGAAACATAAGGGCTACAGCAAAAGTTAGAAAATTAATTTATTTTATACAATAAAATAAAATTTTATACATTTATACAATAAAGTTTGCAAAGTGCCTTGCAATTATATCACTTTATCTTCACAACAACCCTGGGAGATAAATGCTATTATCACCCTTTAGGAATTTATTATCCCTAGTTAAGGAAATTGAGGCAGACAGAGGTTAAGTGACCTGTGAGAGGTCACAGGGCAGGTATTCCAGTTACTTTCTGAGTTTGACTGGCAAATCACTTGTGGTGATGCCTCTAGAATGAGATTTCCCTCACCTTTGGGAGATTAGAGAGTAAATTATCTGTGTTCATTTAGTAAGGTGAGTCCTCTGTGAATATGCTTTACACCCTCAAGAATTTTACATTGAAGATAATTGTAGTAAACTGCTTTTTAGGGCCACTACCTGGATTGTTTCTGGGCCTTCCAAATTGGACATTTAAGCCTTCTAGGAAATTTCCCCAGTACTCAGTTTATCTTCAAAGCAGCAAGAAGTTGAATTTGAAGGATCAAAATGGATTTTCCCTAATAGAAAAAGACAAATGCAAAAAGAATGAATTATGCCCTCCTTCCCTTGCTGAGACTTAAATGGCAACTAGAGCATTTCATGGCTTTTTTTTTTTTTTTTAGTCAAGTAATCAGGAAGTGAAATTAATAGCCTAAGCTTGCAGTTCACAGATAACCTAGCAAAACCAAAGGCAAATTATTCTAAGAACCATGACTAATTAGAGATTCAATGTTCGCTAGACATGTTTGAATAGATAAGTTGGCTAGATGATGGTATTCTGAGGCAAAATTTATACAAGTTCAGTACCCTAAATGAGCTGGTTAGCTTAGATCTGGTACATTGTTTAGCCAGATCATAAATTAGGCATGGTGAAAGAATATGGGTATTAAATCTAACTTATTTCACTTAAAGAACATGTGCTACTCACCAATGATGCTTTGAGCTGCACAGATTGAGTCTATTGTAATACGTAAAGGATATCACAGACTTGTTTTAAGTGGAGAGAATTTCTAAGTCTCTCAGTCACCCAGGATCCATTTCAGAGTTTATCCTTGGCTTTGCCATTCTCTCTTTTTGCTTCCGTAAGGAGCTGATTCATTTTTATTATTTCAACTATCTCTTTGATGATAATGAACTTCCAAGTTTTTATCTCCATTCCTGGGCTCGCCAGGTGGCACAGTAGTGCACAGGATGCTGGAATCAGGAGGACTCATTTTCCTGAGTTCAAAACTGGCCCCAGACACTTACTAGCTGTGTAATCCTGGGCAAGTCACTTAACCTGCTTGCCTCAGTTTCCTCAGATGTAAAATGAGTTGAAGAAGGAATGTCAAGAAAACCCCAAATGTGGTCATGAAGAATCAGACATGACTGAAAATGACTAACCAACCAGCAACCAAATCAGTATCACCAGCTATCCACTGTTTCCTCTTAGAAATCTTGCCACATCAAATTCAATATGATCAAAACCAAACTTATCTTTCTAAAACCAGTTGCCTCTTTTAACTTCCCGGATTCTGTCAAAGGCAGAATGCTTCTAGTATGATTCCTACCCATGCTCAAAAACTGGGAATTATCCAATTAATCACAAGTCTAGTCAATCAAACACTACCGATTTTTCCTTTAAAATATTTCTTCCCACTTAATTTTTTTTTCAATTCAATGTAAACAAAGTTTTCAACATTCATTTCTGTAAGAGTTTGGATTCCAAATTTTTCTCCCTCCCTTTTATCTCTTCCCTCCCCAAGATATAGCAAGAAATCTGGTATAGGTTATATATGTACAATCACATTAAACATATTTCCATATTAGTCATGTTATGAATAAAGAATCAGAACAAAAGGGAAAACCACAAGAAAGAAAAAACAAATTTAAAAAATAATGAAAATACTGTGCTTCAATCCACATTCAGTCTCCATAATTCTTTCTCTGGATATAGATGGCATTTTCCATCACATCTATTGGAATTGTCTTGGATCACTGTATTATTGAGAGGAACCAAGTCTATCATATTTATTATTGCACAATGTTGTTACTGTGTACAATATTCTCCTGGTTCAGCTCTCTTTACTCAGCATCAATTTATGTGAAACTTTCCAAGTTTTTCAAAAATCCACATGCTAATTATTCCTTATAGTACAATAGTATTCCATTATACTCATATACCACAACTTGTTCAGCTATTCCCTAATTAATGAGTATCCCCTAAATTTCCAATTCTTTGCTACTACATACAAAGCTGCTATAAATATTTGTGTATATGTGAATCCTTTTTCTTTTTAATGATCTGTTTGGGATATAGGCTTGATAGCAATACCAGTGATATTGCTGATCAAAGGATATACATTGCTTTATAATTTTTTGGGCATAGTTGCAAATTGCTTTCCAAAATGGTTGGATCAGTTTGCAACTCCACCAAGTGCTAATTTTCTCACATCTTCTCAACTTTTATCATTTTCCTTTGCTGTCAGGTGTGAGTTGATACCTCAGGGTTATTTTAATTTGCATTTTTTAATCAATGGTGATTTAGAGTATTTTTCTTATATGGCTATAGATAGCTTTAATTTCTTCATCTTAAAATTGCTTGTTCATAGCTTTTGACCATTTATCAATTGGAGCATAACCTATATTTTTATAAATTTGACTTAGTTCTTTATATATTTTAGAAATAGGACCTTTATCAGAAACATTGGCTGCAAAAATTGTTTCCTATATTTCTGCTTTTCCTCTAATCTTGGCTGCATTCATTTTGTTTGTAAAAAAACTAAAATTTTAATTTAATCAAAATTATAATTTTGCATTTTATAATGTTCTCTATTTCTTGTTTGGCCATAAATCCCTCCAAAGTTTACCTTGCTCTCTTAATTTGTTTATGGTGTCAACTTTTATGTCTAAGTCATGAATTCATTTTGACTTTATTTTGGTATAGGATGTGTGAAATTTTTTGTATCTGTTTCTAAATCTTCATTACCATAGCTACAATTCTAGAGTCTACTTTTCCAGTAATTTACACCTTTATTACTACAACCTTCTATTTCCTCCCATTTAAACTATGCAGAATAGTTATCCTAAAACACTGCTTTTATCATGACACCCTTGTTTGAAAACATTCAGTGTAGAAGTCCAAAGCTTTTTGCTATTCCATTAAGTTCAAAGTCTTTTGTAAGACTATAATTTACATATCTTTTTGGACCCAGCCCAATATTTTGTTACATAGGCCTTTAATAAATGTTTGTAACTTTTTCTCTCTCATTCCTTCTACTTATTTACCCATCCTTTAAGATTCACTTCAAGAACCAATTCTTCCATGAAATTTTTTCTATTTCTATTCTCATTGATCTCCCTGAAACTTTCCAGCAATGTAACTCATGTCACACTATGTAATAAAATAATATTCTTACTTGTTGTTCTCATCAGCTCCCATAGAATGAATTATCAACTCTGCAGATGATTATCAGATTTTTTTATCCAACATTAACTATTCTTGGCTAGTCAAAAATCACCAACTGTCTATTAGACATCTTCAAGTACATGACTCATTGATATTTCAAACTCAACAAGTCTAAAACACAACTCATTATCTTTTCCCCAAACATTCCTTCTTCACCACCTCTCTATTACCACTAAGGTAACCATTATCGTCCTATGTTCCCAGGCTCACAATCTAGATGTCATCCATGAATCCTTGAACACATTCAGCCTCATATATCCAATCTGATACCAAGTCTTTTTTTTTGTTTTGTTTTGTTTGTTTGTTTTTTCCTGAGGCAATTGGGACTAAGTGACTTGCCCAGGGTCACACAGGCAGTATTAAGTATCTGAGGTCAAATTTGAACTCAGGTCCTCCTGAATTCAGGGCTGGTGCTCTATCCACTGCTCCACCTAGCTGCCCCTCTGATACCAAGTATTGCCATTTTTATCTTGACTACATCTTTCCTATACATCTTCTCCACTTATACAGCCACCAATTGGGCTACATGCCTTCATCACCTTATACCTGGACTAAATAGCCTGATGATATTTCTTCTTGCCTCACATCTCTCCCAGTTCATTTGTCCTCTGTAACATTTTTAAAAATTAAGGTAGCCTGGGGCACAAAGTTTCAAGCATAATTAATGTGTTGGTTGGATGATTGTTGTCCTTCATTCTCAAAGAAAATTCAAAATGAAATTACTATGTCTCACGTGTCTCACATGCCATGTCTCACAATCTATTTCAAGGTTCTTCAGAGAGAGCTTGAGAGTAATCTTCTTACTTCTTCTGATCTTCATGTGAGCATTTGCCTTGTATGAGTTCTCCACAAAATACTCTTTTAAGAAATCACGTTTGGCATTTGAACATGTGCAGCCAATTAGAAATGCATTCTCTGTAGTAGAGTATGAATATTTGGCAGTTCAACTTGAGAAAAGACCTTGGTACCTAGGACCTTATCTTGCCAAGTAATCTTCAGAATCTTCCTAAGATAAATCAAATGAAGCAATTCAGTTTCTAGGCATGGCTGTGATACACTGTCCAGATTTCACAGGTATACAACAATTAAGTCAGCACAACAGACTTGTAGACCTTCATTTTGATAGGCAGCCTAATACCGCTTCTCTCTTACACTTTCCTTCAGAGCCTCCCAAATACTGACCTGACAATGTATGTGTCAATCTTATCATCTTTGTGTACATATCTAGAAAGTATACTGCCAAAGTAAATTAACTTATGCACAGTATTCAAATTTCTCCATTTGCTGTAACTGATAGTTCCATGTATAGATGGCGTGGTGTTGGCTGGTAGAGAACCTCTGTTTTCTTTGTGTTAATTGTTAAGCTAAAATTAGCACAAGAAGCAGAGTAATGATCCATACTTAGTAGCATCTCAGTCTCAGAGGCTACATGATCAGTTTATTAGTAAAGCATGACTTTATCAATAAATAGGATCTTGACTTTCTCAACAAAGCTAAGACCCCACTATAGGGTCTTTCTATAGTTTGGGAGAGTACAAAAAATAGAAAGACTAACATAATAGATGAAAGGAAATACAATTTCATGGACACTGAGAATGAAAATTAGCAGTAACCCCTTGCAAGCTTCCCTTGAGTGACTAAGAAATGCTCATTGTTTGAGTACAAATGTATCTGCAAGGACAGAGATAGAGAACTGGACTTCTTTGAATAAGAAACCAGACATCTTTAAAGGATACCTGGTGGTGTAAAATTCTAGATCAAATTCCTTGATGTCCATCTGCCTCCTTCAAGGGTAATAGATTTTCTTGTCATAAGAATAAAACAGTGATTAACAGGAGAATTGAATTTTTAAACTTAATTTAAAAGAATTTAACTTTTAAAACTTCATTTAAACTCATTATAGGTCAGCTAAATTTCTGAATTAAGTTCAGGCACAAAATATTACGAATTAGGCAATTACTTATATAAATTAATTATAACTAGGTTCAATTTTTAAAAGGCACAGAATCAATCTGATTATTTCATCTCCTCTTGGATTATCAAGTCATATTTTACTCTTCTATTCAATTAATTCATTGGTTCCCTATTACTTTTAGGATAAAATATCCAATCTTCTGTTAAGCTTTTAAAAACCTTCACAACCTGTCCTCTTCTTCCCAATTGTCTTTCACTTTACTATTACTCTTTCTGTATTATATAATCCAACATCATAGATCTTTTGCTGTTTCTTACATTCAATTCTGCCTTCTCACTAGCAGTCTCCCACACCTAGAATGCTCTTCCTCTTCATCACTATCTCCTGCTTTCCCTGACTTCCTTTTCAAGAAAGCCCACACTCTACCTTCTTTGAGACCTTTCTTAGTCTCTCGGTTTTTCTCTCCATTGATAGTACCTTCCCTCTCAGATTACTTCTCATTAAAATTACTTATCATGTATATATGCACAGTCATTTTCATGCTTTCTCTCTCAATAGAATTCGAGTTCTTTGAGGCAGACTTGTTTTTTGCCTCTTTGTAGTTCCCGTGCTCAGCATAGTGCTTGCTACATAGTAAACACTTCAGTGTTGTGATATTGATGATGATGATGACTACAGACGATAAATTCTAAACCAAGTGTTTTTATGTAAACCGTATTTTATTTTTTCAAATTATTCATAGTTTTCAAAATCCATTTTTTAAAGATTTTGAGTTCTAATTTTTTCTTCCTTCTCCCTCTTCAAGACAGCAAGCAATCTAAGTTATACATGTATAATGTTAAATATATTTCCACATCAGTCATGTTGTGAAAGAAGAATCAGAACAAAAAGAACACAACACACATACACACACATACACACACACAAAGAAAGTGAAAATACTATGCTGTGATCTGCATTAGGACTCCATCATTTCTTTCTCTGATGTGGATAGCATTTTCTATCATGAGTCTTTTGGAATGGAATTCTTTTGGAACTGCCTTGGATCATAATTGATAAATGAACAATATTGCTATTACTGTGTATAATATTCTAATTCTGCTCACTTTACTCAATATCAGTTGATGTTAAGTCGTTTCAAGTTTTTTTTGAAATCTGCCTTAAGCCAAGTGTTTTTAACCATTCTTGTGTCTTGAATTCCATCAGCAGAATGCTGAAGTCCATGAACTCCATCTCAGAATATTGTTTTTTAACTGTGTAAAATAAAATACATGGGATTAGAAGGCAATTCAATTATAATGAAAATAGACATAACATTTTCCCATCCTAGGTCATGGGAACTCTTGAAATCTATCTGCATACCCTGTGGTAGTACACGGACCCTAAGTTTAGAACCCCTGGAAAGCAAAGCCCATATTTTATGCTTATGTATCTTCAACAAAGTGTCTGAAGACATAATATAACTGATTAATAAATACTTGTTAGATAAATGAGTTTATTGGCTTCTCTCAACCTCTCTACAACCCTTTCATGATTCAACAGATTTTTCTAAAGGGGAATTAGAAGTCTTAAGCTAAAATAAAATAAGCTTTATGTATTTAAATCATTTAATCCTTTTACAAGTGGCCTGAAATTATCTTGAGTATTAAATAAGTCTTTTGAAACAATTTCAAATTGGAATGCACAACTGAGGTCTTTGATAAAGATTTTCTCATGTAATTTTTGTTTTTCTTTAAAAAGAGGGGGGCAGTCTCACTTGGATGGGGCTAAACCTGGAAAATGAAGTAGTTATTGAAATAGCTCATAGAATAGGAAGTATTAAGTCTGCCTTTCTTGGAACTGCTTCATAGAAAACTGGTTTTACTTAACTATCTATTAGTATAAGAGAGCTAGTAGTACTTTTAAATAAACCAACTCTAGAGAATTGCCTAGTGGGTTGAATAAGACAAAGCCAAGAAAAAGCTCATTTGAAAGTATTAGTTATTTTTATATAACAAAAGTATTAGATTAGAAGCTAAGAGGAACAACTAACATGTTTGATGACAGATGAGATGATGGGGGTAACTAAATAGCACAGTGAATATAGTGTTAGGCCTTAAGTCAGGAAGATTAATTTTCCTGAGTTCAAATCTAATCTCAGATACTTACTATGTTATCCTGGGCAAGTCATTTAACCCTGTTTACCTCAGTTTCCTCATCTGTAAAATGTGCTGGAGAAGGATAGTAAACTACTTCAGTATCTTTGCCAGAAAACCCCAAATGAGATCATGAAGAATGGGACATGACTGAAGAACAACAGCAAAGATGAAAAATGGTAGATATAAGTACAAAATTTTTCATGTGAGTTCTAAAAATACTGTTGTTCAGTTGTGTTAATAAATGTTAATGGAATTGAATCGAATGAGGGATGATGGGTGGATATTCTCTTTAGTGCTAATGCCTTTCTTCATGTACCATTTACATTATAAATATGGTCTTTATACATATTTGTTGGAATAGTTTATTGTCTCTCCCACTACACTATAATCTCATTAAGAGCAGGGATTTTTTTTTCTTTGTATATTTTCATTATTCAATTGTTTCAGTCTTGTCTGATTCTTTATAACTCCATTTTGGGGTTTTCTTGTCAAAGATATTGGAGTGGCTCGCCTTCTCTTTTTAAAAAAAATTATTGGTTTTCAACATTTACTTTTTAATTTTTTAATTTTTTAAATTAAATTAAATTTTTTTATTAAAGCTTTTTATTTGCATAACATATATATGGGTAGTTCCTCAACATTGATCCTTACAAAGCTTTCCCTTACAAATTTTCCCCCTAGTCCCCTCCCCTCCCCTAGATGGCAGCAAGTCCACTACATGTTAATTATATTAAAATACTTGACAAGTTGAATATATGTATACATATTTCCATACTTATCTTGCTGTGCAAGAACAATCGTATTTACATGAACAAAAAATATCTGAGAGAGGAAACCCAATGCAAGCAAACATCGATAGAGATAGAAAATGTTATGCTGTGGTCCACATTTCATATCACTTTCTCTGGGTGTATATGGCTTTCTTCACTGAACAATTGGAACTGGTTTGAGACATTTCATGGTTGCAGAGAGCCATGTCCATCAGAATTGATAATCATATAATATTGTTGTTGCTGTGTTTAATGATCTCCTGGTTCTGCTCATTTCACTCAGTATCAGTTCATGCAAGTCTCTCCAGGCCTCTCTGAAATCGTCCTGCTGGTCGTTTCTTACAGAGCAATAATATTCCATAACATTCATATACCATAATTTATTCAGCCACTCTCCAATTGATGGGCATCCATTCAGTTTCCAGTTTCTATCCACTACAACAAGGGCTGCCACAAACATTCTAGCACATGTGGGGCCCTTTCCCTTCTCTAAGATCTCTTTGGGATATAGGCCCAATAGAAACACTGCTGGGTCAAAGGGTATACACAGTTTGATAACTTTTTGAGCCTAGCTCCAAATTGCTCTCCAGAATGGTTGGATCCATTCACAGTTCCACCAACAATGTATTAGTGTTCCAGCTTTCCCACATCCCCTCCAACATTCATCATTATCTTTTCCTGTCATTTTAGCCAATCTGACAGGTGTGTAGTGGTATCTCAGAGTTGTCTTAATTTGCATTTCTCTGAGCAATAGTGATTTGGAGCACCTTTTCATGTGACTAGAAATGGTTTTAATTTCATCATCTCAAAATTGTCTGTTCATATCCCTTGACCATATATCTATTGAAGAGTGGCTTGAATTCTTATAAATATGAGACAATTCTCTATATATTTTAGAAATGAGGCCTTTATCAGAACCCTTAAATGGAAAGATGATTTCCCCATTTGATGCTTCCCTCCTAATCTTGTCTGCATTAGTTTTGTTTGTACAGAAACTTAATATAATCAAAATTGTCTATCTGGTGTTCATTTAAGAGTTCCAGATCTTCTTTGGACATAAATTTATTCCATCTCCACAGGTCTGAGAGGTAAACTATCCTATGTTCCTCTAATTTGCTTACAATATCACTCTTTATATCCAAATCATGAACCCATTTAAACCCATTTAGATCTTATCTTGGTATGTGGTGTTAGGTGTGGGTCAAGCCCTAATTTCTTCCACACTAGTTTCCAATTTCCCCAGCAGTTTTTGCCGAATAGTGAGTACTTATCCCAAAAGCTGGGATCTTTGGGTTTATCAAACACTAAATTGCTAAAGTTATTGCCTAGATTGTCCTGATATCCTATCCTATGCCACTGATGGACTGCTCTATTTCCCAGCCAGTACCAAATGTCAACATTTACTTTTATAAGAGTTTGACTTCCATTTTTTTCTCTTCCTTCCTACTCCTATCCCCAAGATGGCAAGCAAAGTGATATAGGTTATATATGTACAATTATATTAAACATATTTCTACATTAGTCACATTGTGAAAGAAGAATCAGAAAAGGGAAAAACCACAAGAAAACAACAACAAAAGTAAAAATAGTATGCTTCAATCTGCATACAGATTCCATAGTTCTTTCTCTGAGTGAGAATAGCATTTTCCATCATGACTCTTTTGGAACTGTCTTAGATCATCATATGGCTGAGAAGAGCAAAGTCTATCAAACTTGACTATACATACAATGTTGCTGTTAGCAAATGTTTATTGAATAGAATATTCATATTTTTTCCATTTAACCTCAAAACTTAGATTCTAAACAGCTGTCTTCCATGTCTGAGGCTTTGTGTGGCCCTTTTCTCTTTAGATACCATTTCTCTCAATAAGGTCATCAGTGTAAATGTTTTCCCGATTCTGCTCACTTCACTCAGCATCACTTCATGTCCTTCTAGGTTTTTCTGAAATCTGCCTAACTGAGAGTATATGTTATTTTTTCTTTGAGCCAAGAGATTAATGTTCAAGCAATGCTTATCCCCTTCCTTTCTTTCCCTCTACTGTAGCAAGTCTTTTATTCCTCTTCCCATTCCTCTACCTTATTTTTGCCTTCCTTTTTCTGTTCTTTCAGTATAATCCTTTTTTCTACCCCTTAATTTCTTTTTTTAATATCATCACATTAAAGGAAACTCACACCCACACTGTCTGTGCCCTAATAAAAATAATTATCATCTTCCTATGTAGAGATATAAACAGTTTAACTTTTAAATAACATGTTGTTTCTTGTTTACCTTTTTATGCTTCTCTTGAGTCTTTTATTTGAAGACTGAATTTTCTGGTCAGTGCAGGTCTTTTCACAAGAAATAATCAAAGTCCCCTCTATCATTGAATGTCCATCTTTTCCCCTGAAAGATTATGCTCAATTTTGCTGAGTAGTTAAATCTTGGTTGTAATTCAAGCTCCTTTGTCTTCCAGAATATCATATTCCAGGCCCTCTCATCCTTTGATTTAAAAGGATCTACATCTACATCTTTGTTGCTGAGTCCTGATTAATTTTGACTGTGACATCTATATTTGAATTTTTTTTTCAGATTACTTGCACTATTTTCTCCTTGACCTAGTAATACTGTAATTTAACTACAATATTCCTTGGAGTTTTCATTTTGTGATCTCTTTCAGGAAGTGACTGATGACCAATGTCTTCTTTCTTTTTTAATAATAGTTTTTTGTTTTCAAAATACATGCAAAGATAGTTTTCAACATTCATACTTGCAAAACTTTGTGTTCCAAATTTTTCTCCCTCTTTCTCCTCCTTCCCCTAGGCAGCAAATAATGCAATATAAGTTAAACATGTGCAATTCTTCTAAACATATTTCCACATTTATCAAACTGCACAACAAAAATCAGATCAAGAAAAAAAAATAGAAAGAAAAAAACAAGCAAGCAAACAACAACAAAAAAGGTGAAAATACTATATGCTGATTCATACTTAGTCCCCAGAGTCCTCTTTCTGGTTGTAAATGGCTCTCTCCATCATAAGTCTATTGGAATTGACCTGAATCAGCTCATTGCTGAAAAGAGCCATGTGATGGATTCTTTTAATGACTATTTTATTCTCTGGTTCAGGGATATCAGGGCAGTTTTCCATGGTGATTTCTTGAAAATGCTGTCCAAAGTCTTTTTTGATTATGGCTTTCATGATCTCTCCTGGATCTATTTTTCCAGGTGAGTTGTTTTTCCAAATTGGCATTCCATATTTTCTTCTATTTTTTCCATTCTTTTGATTTTGTTTGACTGATTCTTGATATCTCACAGAGCCATTATCTTCCATTTACCTAATTTTAGTTTTTAAGTTGTGATTTTCTTCAGTTAGCTTTTGTACCTCCTTTTCCCATTTGGTTAATTCTACTTTTGAAGGAGTTGTTTTCTTCAATCAAATTTTGTCCTTTCTTTTCCAAGCTGTTGACTTGCACATCTCTCATTTCTTTTCTTAATTTTTTTTCTACTTTGCTTATTTAACTTTTAACGTACTTTTTTGAGCTCTTCAAAGGTTTTTTGGGCTTGAGATTACTTCATACCCCCTTTGAGGTTTCATATGTAGGCATTTTGTTCTCTTCTGAATTGGTGTTTTGATCTTTCCTGTTATTCTATTGGCTTTCTATGGTCAAGGCTCTTTTTTTTTTATCTCTTTCTTTCTTTCTCTCTCCCTCTCTCTCTCTCTCTCTCTTCCTTCCTTCCTCCCTTCCTTCCTTCCTTCCTTCCTTCCTTCCTTCCTTCCTTCCTTCCTTCCTTCCTTCCCTCCCTCCCTCCCTTCCTCCCCTCCCTCCCTCCTTCCCTCCCTCCCTCCCTCCCTCCCTCCCTCCCTCCCTTCCTTCCTTCCTTCCCTTCCTTCCTTCTTTCCTCCCTTCCTTCCTTCCTTCCTTCCTTCCTTCCTCTCTCTCTCTCTCTCTTAACCTATTTCATTACTTTTAAAGCTGAGCTCTGCTCTTGGAGTACAAAGGGTGTAATAAATACTTATTAAATGCTTAATCACTTGCTTTGGAAAAAAGGAAAATTTTTTATTTTAATTTTTTTATGTAAGGCAATTAGGGTTAAGTGATTTGCTCAGGATCACACAGCTAGAAGTATTAAGTGTCTAAGGCCAGATTTAAACTCAGGCCCTCCTGATTTCAGGGCTAGTGCTCTATCTATCGAACCATGTAGGCTGTCCCCCAAAAGGGAAATTTTAGTCTTAATATATTGAAAACTTTAATACATAAAAGTTGTCACAAAGCAGAATGGCTTACTTTAGAGTGTAGTGGTAAAGGTCTTTAAGCAAAAAGTTACTCATCCATTAAGTTTAGGGGTAGACTAGATAGCATCTGAGCTCTCTCCAATCTAGACTTGGTGATTTTGTGATGAATGCAAGAATCTTTTTTCAAAGAATGGAGTTACCAGATGGAAGGCCATATGCTTAAAGGACTGTTTCCTCTGTTAAGTTTTTTGTGTACCAGAGGCCAACTCCTACTTTCCCATTACTGTTTTTCCCTCTAATAGTTGATAATTACCTTTGATTTGAGTGAAATCTAATAAACCCAAGTTATTACTGTCATCTATTTGTTGTAGTTCAGTCATATCTGGGTCTTTATGACTCTGGGGACTATAGCACACCAGTACTGTCCATGGCAAAGATTCTGCAGTGGTTTGCCATTTCTTTTTCCACTGAACTAAGGCAAACAGAAGTGATCCAGCTGCATTGAGGGGTCACAGTGGGGACCCTAACAGAGGCAAAAACCAGGATAGGTATAGGATAAATGGGGGATTTTATCTACAGAAAGTTCCCCTATTGTTCAGAAGGGGAAAACTGAGTATCTGGGGCATAATCTGAACTCAGTGCTTAATGACTTCGATCTACCTAGATATGATAACTAACAACAGAATGTGTAGATAACACGGTTCCATTTTCTTGGCTGCCAAAAGAAGAGACTAGCACACCATCCTGGTGCATTGCTCCAGTTTTCCACAGGAAGGCTGGACCCTCTGCAATCTATCCCACTTCCGGTCCAGGGGAAAGGTCAAGGGAAAGGAAGGGGATAGGTAGCAGAAGCTCTCCCGGTGATCGGTCTCCAGCCTCTGGCTGTAATCTAGGAGGGGAAACCTTCGGTATAGGGGCGCGCGTCACCGAGCCGCAGCTTCTGAGCGTCTTGTGATTGGTTGCTTCTAGCCGCGTCCTTCCCGCCCCTCATTGGGTAGAGCTAGATGCTGATTGGATCGCCAGATTAAAGCATCGACGAAGGCGGGAAAGAGGCGGGCCGGCGCGAGGTCAAGCGGGGTCGCCTGCTGCTGCTGGCGGGAGATTCCAACATGGCGGTGCAGCCGAAGGAAACGCTGGTCATGGACTGCCAGGCTGAGTGTAGCTTCGTCCGCTTTTTCCAGTCTATGCCGGCAAAGCCGCTCACCACAGTACGCATCTTCGACAGGGGCGATTACTACACCGCGCACGGCGATGACGCCCTGTTGGCCGCCCGGGAGGTGTTCAAGACCCAAGCGGTCATCAAGTATATCGGGGTGACTGGTAAGAACCACTTGGCAAGGGGTCGGACCACCTTCCTTTGCCCGGCCTGGGGGATGAGAACGGGGGTCCGGGGACTGTGGAGAAAATGCCCGCCGGGCCTGTCTTCCTTCTCGGAGCGCATCCTCTGTATCTTGGCCGTGGGAACACGCCCCTTCTAAAATTCACCATTAAAATCTTTGCATCCCTCCTCTCACGACTCCCCGGGATGCGTGGAACTATTCCGTTCCCTCTCCTTTTCTCATCCAATTTTTACAGAAACGCCTTCACAGAGATAGACTTTGTAGGTTTTGAACCCAGATCGTTTCCCAAATTCCCTTAACTTTAATTCTGCTGCTTTATGTGCTAGGGGAATGCAAAAAGAGATTCCCTGCCCTCAGGGACCTTCCTATCCATTCCTTCAGTGCTGGCTCTCCTCACTCCGCCCCCTCCACCTTAAAGCGCTAAACCTGGGTGCCAGCTTTCAGAAAAGGGAACGTGCCGATGAGTGTGGAATAATTTAAATCATCGTCCCGTATTTTTTTTTTAATTATAGAATTTTAGAACTCAGACCTTAATGATCATTTCATCCAATCCCCTTTATTTTACAGAAACGAAAACTTGGCAAAGAAACATTTTATCTCACTTGGTGCCCTGATTTAGGTTTTGGAAAATAGTCCTGTTGAGTGGAAGAAAGTAGCTTTAACAAAAATGAGGTTCTTATTGCTTTGCTTCTTATTATATTGACTGCATAAATTGTTTAACTTAACTGGATCTCAGGTTTCTTATCAGTAAAATGAGTGGATTAGATGAACTCCTTAAAGTCTTTTCCAGGTCTAAAAATTCACACAATTGTCCAAATGTCGGGGTTTTTTTCCCCCAAATACCTGTTTTCTCACTAAAATCTTCATCCCAAATTCATCTCCTTTTGATCACATTGATGAATTGTACCATTTCAGTTTTGTACCTGATTTTTTAAAGTGGTTAGCCGAAAGTTTAAAGGTTTTTTTTTTTAATTTTTCAAATTTAATTTTTTAAAAGTCTTTATTAAAAAAAATTTTTTTAGTATTTCATCGAGTTTCTAAGTATAAACTTTATTATACCAAACATACAAATAGTGCTTTAAAAGTTTGCATAGTTCTTTACAAATATATCACCACACAACACCCCGCAGAAGTCTATGCTATTATTATAATACCTTATTTTTACCAAGGAGGAAACTGAGACAGGTAGAGGTTAAATGACTCTTCCAAACTCACAAAAATAGTTAAATACCTGAAACCAGATTTGAATTTAGGTTTTCCTGGTTTCATCTGGTACTCTATTCTCTAAGTTCTATATCCAAATACTAGTTTTGGGGAAGATTTGGTAGTATAGCATTCTATAAATAGTATTGATATTCTGTAGATAGTATTAGTATGTATTGTTTAGTACTAGTTTAGGAGTGAAGAATAAAGTTTTACATAATATAGCTTCTTGTAGTTGTCCAAATAGCTCTAGTATTGAAGTGAAGTCAGTTTCATTGTAGACAGGGGTAAGCTTAGTAAGCTTACTAAAATCTACAACATTGCTGGTTTTTCATCAGTCACTTAGCTGCCCTTCAGTTTAAATCCCCCAGTTTATCTCTGAATCCTCATGGCTATTTATTTACTACTACTAGAGTTTTCTTAGAAGATTGTACTTTTCCTTTAATTCTTTCAGTCAGACTTCTAGCTAATATGAGCAATGTCTTTGGTTAATCTTTATCATCTGAATCCGCCAGGTACTAAACGTTCTGAATAAAAGTTTGTTGAATTTCTATCCTTACTTTATTATTGTTATTTTGGCCTGGACTCTGATTTCATTGGAGGAAATTTATTCTCTTGATTCGAATAGGTGATAGCTTGAAACTTAATGTTTACAGAGTTGCTTGGAGCACTGAGGTTAAACCACTTTTCTGAATTAAAGCTTGATTTTGAAGCTTGCTCTTTTAAGTACTACTTGTGTTACACAGTTTAGTAACCAGAAATATAAGGATGGAATGACTGAGGTGTTTGGTTAAAATAAACAATTGAGAATTTGTAATTTAAAGATGATTATGAAACTCCAAATGTGTCAAATAAGAGCAAACTGAAGTGTAATTCTTTAAACATGTTAAAGGGAAAATGCTTAAATTAATTCATTCTTTGGTGAAAAGAAGCTACATCTTGTCTATGAAGTTTTTAATAGGTATTACATAAGTATAATAAAGGCATTGGAAACATGGTTAATTGAAGACCAGAAATTATATAATGGCTAAATATGAAGGGGTACTGTCCTCCCCCTTTTTTAAAATAAAAATTTATTAAATTATGAAAATCTAGAAAAATCCTGGCCATGGGAACATGCCTCTTCTAAGATTCACCATTAAAATCTTTGCATCCCTCCTCTCATGCCCCCTTGGGATGCATGGAATGTTAGAAAACTTGATTGGGGCCAGGTTGTAAAGGGCTTTAAATGCCAACTAGATCATTTGTTTTATCTGAGAGCTTAGAGAGGAGACCCTGGTCAGATCTGTACTTAGGAAGATTAACTTTGACAACTTGGGTGGAGAATGTATTTGAATGGAGACTAAGTAGAAGTCCTTAGCTGTGGCCCCAAGAGTGAGGTTTTGACCATGTGGATTGAGACAGGGAATGAGGACTCTGCTTCTATTAAAATATAGATATTCCTACTGAAGGGTCAAACTGCCATTTTTTCCTCGAGCTCATTTTTACAGACGATGCAAACAGGTTTAAGTGATTTGCCCAGAGTCACATAGCAAGTGTCTGAAACCAGATTTGAACTCAGGAAGATAAGTCACCAGACTCTAGGCCTGTCACTCTTATTCCCTATCTTATCTGGCTAGTATCCCAAAGATAAAATGCCTTTCTCTCATCTTTAGGCTACTCCCTTCTCACTCAAAAAAAGACACATGTGTGCAATTCTTTCACTGTACCATTAATTTCTTTCTTTCTTCTTTTTTTTTTCACTTTCCTCATCTTTTTTAAAAAATTTTTTTTTATTTTTAAAATTTTTTTAAAATTTTATTTGCATAACATATGTGTGGGTAATTCTTCAACATTAATCCTTACATAGCTTTCTGTTACAAATTTTTCCCCCCAACTCCCCACCCCTCCCCTAGATGGCAGGATATCCACTACATGTTAATTATGTCAAAATATTGGCAAATCGAATATATGTATACATATTTCCAAACATCATTGTTGTGCAAGAAAAATCTTATCTACACAAAAGACATATCAGATAAAGGAAACACAATGTAAGCAAACATCAATCAAAAGTATGAGAATGTTATGTTGTGGTCCACATTTCACATCCCTCTCTCTGGCTTTCTTCAGTGAACAATTGGAGGTGGTTTGAAACATTTCATTGTTGAAGAGAGCCATGTCCATCAGAATTGATCGTCATATAGTATTGTTGTTGCCGTGTATAATGATCTCCTGGTTCTGCTCATTTCACTCAGCATCAGTTCATGCAAGTCTCTCCAGGCCTCTCTGAAATCGTCCTGCTGGTCATTTCTTACAGAACAGTAATCATATACCATAATTTATTCAGCCATTCTCCAATTGAAGGGCATCTATTTAATTTCCAGTTTCTAGCCACTACAACAAGGGCTGCCACAAACATTCTTGCACATGTGGGGCCCTTTCCTTCCTTTATGATTTCTTTGGGATATAAGCCCAATAGAAATGCTGCTAGGTCAAAGGGTATGCACAGTTTGATAACTTTTTGAGCATAGCTCCAAATTGCTCTCCAGAATGGCTGTATCCGTTCACAGCTCCACCAACAATGCATCAGTGTCCCAGCCCTCCCACATCCCCTCCAACATTCATCATTAACTTTTCCTGTCATTTTAGCCAATCTGACAGGTGTGTAGTGGTACCTCAGAGTTGTCTTGATTTGCATTTCTCTGATCAATAGTGATTTGGAGCACCTTTTCATATGACTACAAATAGTTTTAATTTCATCCTCTGAAAATTGTCTGTTCATATCCTTTGACCATTTATTGATTGGAGAATGGCTTGAATTTTTATAAATATGAGACAATTCTCTATATATTTTAGAGATGAGACCTTTATCAGAACCCTTAAATGTAAAGATGATTTCCCAATTTATTGCTTCCCTCCTAATCTTGACTGCATTGGTTTTGTTTTGTACCATTAATTTCATGAATATTTTGTTTGTAAAATGAATTTATTTAATTTTTGCAGTTTTATTGGTGCTTTATATTGTTACAACAAATTAATTTCTGAGCATATTTTTTCCTCTTTCCATCAAGCTATACCTTAAAAAAAAAAGTGATGGAAGAAGCAGTTCAGGAAAAGCAACCACCTCATTAACCATGGTTCATACACATAGTTCTCTATCTCTGCAAAGTGGGGATGGAGCTGTATTTTTTCAAGTCTTCTCTAGAGTCATTATTAGTCATTATATTTTATAGAATGCTGGCTTTCATTTTCTTATATTTGTTTCACATATTTTTCTGGTACTTGTATCAGTGATATATTTTCCCCTGATTTTCAGAATTCTTCCTTTGGATTATGGTACAATAATGTTACATTATACTGATGAGCCACATTTTGTTTAATTCAACTTCGGTTCATTTATAAGGTCCCTAATTAGCCATGTGATATTGGGGATCCGTGAAACTTTTTTGACCCCCATTTATAAAATAAGGGAATTAAATTAGATTTCTAATGACCTTTCTATCTCTGATCTCTTCTGAAAGTCTCCATTATTTAGCTTTTCTGTTTCAAGTTTCATTATATATGTGCATCAGGGATCTCTTCAGCCCTAGCTGATGAGACATTCTCTATAATGTATCAGATTAAAAGATGGGTGGCAATTTCACAGGTTTTTTTGCCCGCATCTCTTGGCTCATATACATTAGTATATCACAAATTTTCTTATGAACTATTTCTCTTATAGTAAGTTTGTTATTTCAGTCCTTTTAGGGAGTAATAGAGATTACCAAAGCTTTCTAAAAAAGCAACAATTGTACTAATTTCATGTATGGGCCCTACTTATGAGGGCAGGAGGGTTGATTTTAAGACCTACTTTTGATTCCAGAAATTTCTGTCCCTGTGCACAAAATATTCTCCTTTAACATTTCTATTTCCTGGCCTCCTTTGTGTCCCATCTAGAATTCTGCCTTTGAGTGGAAGCCTTTCTCAATTCCTCTGTCATCTCTGGTTTATCCTGTACATATCTTGTTTTCCATAGATGTTGCATGCTGTTTCCCCTATTAAATTATGAGTTCCTTAAGAACGGAAACTGCCTTTCTTTGTATAGCTGGGAATTTACCACAGTGTCTGGCACACAATAAATATTTAATAAATGCTTATTGTGGCATAGAGGTGCCTGGATTCTTCCAAGCTATTCCATAGATTACAAGCCCTGGTAAATACTCCTATTGTCATATAATTCCTAGTTCCATTGTGGGCCCTGCAGACAAACCACTGTTGATCATCAGCAAGAAGTTCATCTCCATAAAATTTGTGACGTGAAAACTGGATTTTTTTTATGGCCACTGCAGCTTGGAAGAACAATGGTGCTACGTATGCCAGAGGAAGGCATTCACAAGGGAAATGATTGCTCTCTGGACTTTCAAGTAGAAAGAATATTACATGTGGCAGAAGAGTAGGGTTAACAATTTACAGAATGTAGGCTAAGAATTTTTACAAATCATGCTAAATGCTTTTTGTTTGATTTTATTTGTTTTCACAGTAATGTAACTTGAAATTTCAAGTCTTTATTTTGATTTGTGAGAACTTGAGCTTTTTTTTTTCTTTTAGCATTTTGTCTGTATACAATTTCAAATTAACTTAAAAGTATGCTATTTCTCTTTTCTTTAGGTTCAAAAAAACTGGAAAGTGTTGTGCTTAGTAAAATGAATTTTGAATCTTTTGCGAAAGATCTCCTCTTGGTTCGTCAGTATAGAGTTGAAGTTTATAAGAATAAAGCTGGGAATAAGGCCACCAAGGAGAATGATTGGCATGTGGCATTCAAGGTAATTCTTTTTTCTTGCACAGAAAAGTAGAAAGAAAAAAATCTCACAATTATGTGCTTCTACCTGTACCTATGTTTTCTGTGGCAACAGTGGTTCAGTTTTTCTGTGGATGATGCCAGACTACAGTAGTAGAGATCTCTGGCAATGGTGGAAAGGAAAGGGAAAAGGGAAAGAATTTTCAGCAAAAGTATTGGCTGGGAAAAGACAGACACTTGGGGAATGAAAGAGTACCTGCATCTATGCCAATGGGAAGGTGAATCTCGGTTGTTCCTAAATTCCTAAATAAGGGTCATTCCTTAGTCAGGAATTCATAAAGTTGGCATATATAGAAACTGCTACATATGACGATTTGCTTACTTAGAGTGGAAATGAAACTATTTGATTGTGATGGGAAAGGACATAGCAAATGACTCCTATCTCTTTGCCAAGAAAACCCAGTCTTCATGGAGTCATGAAGAGTTGGACACGACTGTATCATTTGAACAGCAACAACAATTTGTTAAATGACCCATTTGTTTATTTTTCACTCAGGCTCAGAATACTCACTATTCTCTTAGAACTATTTGTCCTCATAGGGTTATTTTGTAAAAGCTTAACATAGTTACTGAGATCACTTGTTAAAAACGAGGAGATGAGTTACAGAGTTCAGCTTTGAGTGAGGGAGCAGTAATGGCCTTGATTCCCACTGACTGTCACAATAGTCTAGTTAAAAAAGATGTGTTTGTGACATCCTATGGGTTTTTCTGGTTTCGTAGTAAGTAGACTGACATTAAACTCTTAGCTACAAAGTTGCTCTTTGAGCATATTTTAATACTGAATACTTATAGTTATAGTAGAATTTCATTGCAACATGAATTTGGATATTGAAATTTGACTTTATATAACGAAAGCTTTATAGAACATCTCCTCAGTACTGACAATAACAATTCCCATTTATAGATCCTGTTTATAAAACATTTTGTCTGTAATGAATTGTGAAGTGAACTGAGACTTGGAGAATTTGTTTTATTATTTATTTATTTTTTGCTGAGGCAATTGGGGTTAAGTGACTTGCCCAGGGTCACACAGCTAGAAAGTGTTAAGTGTCTTGAGACCAGATTTGAACTCAAGTCTTTCTGACTTCAGGGCTGGTGCTCTATCCACTGGGCCACCTAGCTGCCCCACTTGGAGATTTTAAATGACTTGCAAGTCATCCCATTGATAATATTTTTTTAAAATGAGAGGCAAGGAAGGAGTTCCAAACTGATTATTGGATTTGCAGCTCTTCTGCTAACTATAGTCAAGACAATTTCCTGGACATAGAAAAATTGCCCATGGTTACAGAAGCTGTGGGGGACTTGAACCTGTCTTCCTGATTAACTGTGGCTTTCTGTTTGTTATGTCACATTCCCTTCCATCTAATATGGGAGACCTTAGATCTGAACCCAGATAGTTTTTTATTCAGTCTAGCATTATAGCATACTAGCATTATAAAAGGATTCCACTGTAATTACTAATGTAAATAAAACAAGAAATGCCCAGTTACTTTTCAGGGGAGAACATCCTTATGCTATGATTTCATTATTGTGGAAATGCTCTAGTGAGGAAACTCCTTCCACCAGTGCCAAAAGGAAACGATACATGAATATGTGTATACACATGTGCATACACATAAACACACCCAGAGACATACCCTCATTTGGCTACTGTCTTCTGTTAAATTATTAAATTGTAAATCACTGCTGAGATCCTTTTCATTGATATTCTAATGAAAGTTTTTTTGGGAGAAGTTGGAATCATTTCTTTATTTTTATTTATTTATTTATTTATTTACAGTTTTGTATTTTTAAGGATTTTATCTGGAAGAGCTATCCACATGAAGCAATCAGAAAGGGGGAATTTTCGGGTTCTACACCTCTCATAATGATTCTAGTCTTCTCAGTAACCACCTGTGTGACATTGGGCAAGTCATTTAACTTACCTCTGAGGCAGTTTCCTTTTCTAAGAGTATTGGATTTGGTTTCTAAATTTCTTCTAGTTCTAAAATTTTAATTGTGTTCTTATATTTTAATAATTTTGATGTTGAAGTTTTTCAAGTGCTTCAAATGAGAATTTTCAATATTCTGTTTTCCTCAATCTTTATTTAAATTCGTTTAAAGACAGCTGTAGAGTTCTTTGGCAAAAAAAGGTATTAAATGAATTTATTCAACTAATATTTGTAAATATTTTCTCTGATAGGACTTATCACTATTGAATCATTTCAGTAGGAAAGCAAGGAACCCCATCTTGAAGAGAGTAGAATATTCTCCTGAAAAACTTTGCTGCCATCCAAAATCATGAAAGCATGCCTTAAAACAATATGATTAATACTTTGAATACATTACACATTTTCATTGGTAAAGTTGTCAGAGTTGGTCTTAGTTAACATTTATGCTTTTGTTCATATAATTTGAAAAATTATTTATATCTTCTGTCTTTCTATCACTTGAATTTCCTAATGTGCCCTTTCTTCCTCTCAGAACCATTCTTTTGTTTGACTGATTCTTGAAGTCTTATTGAGTCATTTGCTTGCATTTGTTCAATTCTTATTTTTAAAGTGTTGTTTTCTTCAGTTACCTTTTTAAGCTCCTTTTGTAACTGGCCAATTTGTTCATTGCACTCTTTTCACTTCACTAATTTTATTTTTCAATAAATTGGTGTCTTTTTCATATCTCTCTTTTTTTTTAATATAAAGCTTTTTATTTACAAAATATATGAGTGATTTTTCAACATTGACCTTTGCAAAAACTTTTTTTTTCCCAAGCTTTTCCCCTCCTTTCCCCCACCCCCATCCCTAGATGACAGGTAATCTAATACATGCTAAATAGGATAAATTATATGACAAATCCAATACATGTATACATATCTATACAGTTATCTTACTGCACAAGAAACATCAGATCTAGAAAGAGAAGAAGAAAAAAAAAACCTAAGAAGGAAAACAAAATGCATGGAAATATTCATAGAAAGCGTTAAAATGCTGTGTTGTGGTTCACACTCAGTTCCCACAGGCCTCTCTCTGGATGTATATGACTATCTTCATCGCAGAACAACTGGTTTGAATCACATCATTGTTGAAGAGAACCATGTCCATCAAAATTGATCATCGTATAGTCTTGTTGCTGTGTATAATGTTCTCCTGGTTCTGCTGATTTCATTCAGCATCAATTCATGCAAGTCTCTCCAGTCCTCTCTGAAATCCTCCTGTTGGTCATTTCTTACAGAACAATAATATTCCATAACATTAATATACCATAATTTATTCAGCCATTCTCCAATTGATGGGCATCTTTTCAATTTCCAGTTTCTTGCCACTACAAAAAGGGCTGCCACAAACATTTTTTCACATGTGGGTCCCTTTCCCTCCTTTAAAATCTCTTTGGGATATAGGCCCAGTAGAAACACTGCTGGGTCAAAGGGTATATACTGGTTGATAACTTTTTGAGCAAAGCTCCAAATTGCTCTCCATTTCATATCTCTTTTGCAGGGCATCATATCCTTCTTGCAAGATATTGCATCCTTCTTGCACTGATTTCAGTTTATTTTCCCATTTATCCTCCAGCTCTTTTTTGAGGTTCTTTATGCAATCTTCCAGAAAGGCCTTTTGAAAAAGTGACCAGTGATGGTCTTTAATACCTTCATCTGCTATTTTATCTAAAGGAACCTCAGCATCTGGGGTCAACGCTTCTTTGCCTTGATAAAAGCTGTCTATGGTGAGAGCTCTCTTTTGCTTCTTCATTTTTTTTTTAGACAGCATGGATATCTCTTTAAGGTAGGGGGAAAAAAAAAAACGGCGGCTGAAAAGCTTTCCCCTGGGGCACTTCTGCGACTTAACATGCTGGCCGGTGGGGGCTAGGACTAAGTCCGAATTACTCCTTAAACAAGGCAAGTCTGCCAGAACACCTGCCCCCAATCAGGGCAGAGTGTCCCGAGTGCCTCAGATAAACTCCAGGTGTTTGGAATTTGGAGTTTGGAATTTCTGCCACAATGAGCTGAGCTGAGTCCCACCCTCACTTCCGGCCTACACAGGAGTCGTGTATTTATCTCTCTGTCCGAGTCAGACTAACCTGATAGGAAGTTGTCCAAAAAGCAGTGCCCAAATATTTCTGAGTTCATTGACTTGAAGATCAGTTCAGAGGCTTATTTTATTGTTGATTTGAGAGAAGATCGGAGGAGAGGCAGAAAGTCACCTTTTCACTCCGCCCCCTCTCAGAACCATTCTTTATAGCAAATTATAATAAGCAAAAGTTTTGGAAAAAATTAACCAATGATATCAATGAAGTCTAATCATATATAATGTTCTACATTAATAGTTCCCTACTTGTGCATTCTTGTATTTTTCTTTGGGATTAATCCAGGCCAATATACTAACTCTCATTTGTGGTTATTGATTGTCATTGGATATATTATTTTCCTTATTTTTCTTTTTTTTCTTTGAATCAGTACATATAAGTGTTTGTGCATTAATTTTCTGTTCCATATAGGTCCCACTGCTTGTTTAATCATTCTTCAGTCTATTTACATTTCCTTTCTTTAGTTTTTTGCTACCACAAAAGTGCTGTTTTGATGTATCTTTCTTTATTTTTAATTAATGTATTTCCTTATTTAAAACATAAATGCAAAGTAAGAAAAAACAAAAGAAAAAAATTGTCATGTTCCCATGTCAAGAAAGCATATACAATAGAAGACATCATATTCATAATTGTCCATCTTTTCATTGCTTCCTTCAGGGTTTTCTTTTGTTCCCTGTTGTGCACTTTTAACTTTATTTCCCCATGGACCTCTACCCTTGCCTCCCCCAAGTGTATAGTTAAGCATGGCTATACTTAAGCACATGCCTAATAACGAATACACAGAGACACGTGTGTATACATGCAAACGTGTATTCATACATAGATGTACCTGCACACACATACATATCTACATATACATACACAATATTGGTTTAATATGGCAGACATATAATGTAGATTTCTCTCTTAATTGAATTTTTTAAAGTTTGATTTTGAGATCAGTAATTACTAACCCTACTTCTCCCCCCTCCCCCCCAATTTTACTTCTGGTCATTGTTACTTTATGTATATCTTCTATTTCCTATCCCTGCTAACTCTGCTACTTCCACCTGTTAACTTGATTTGCTATCACTTAGCTTCCCTACTGCCCCAACTTCCCCCACTCCTTTTCCTCCCTCTTTATCCCATTCCCATTAATTCATACACCCTTCTCTGACCCACCTTATTCTTTCCTTCCCTCTTTATCCCCTTCCCATTAATCTACCTATCTTATCTTACTCCCTTTAATCCATACATCCTTCTCTACCCTGCCTAATCCTATTCCTCCCTTATTTCAGTATAGCTTTTGGAGGGTGCTTTACTCTTCTGTGTGTGTGAGTGTGTGTGTGTGAGTGTGTGTGTGAGAGAGAGAGAGAGAGAGAGAGAGAGAGAGAGAGAGAGAGAGAGAG
>JAJPUD010006634.1:83824-99052 GCA_023553655.1 Myrmecobius fasciatus | reverse complement strand
GAGAGAGAGAGAGAGAGAGAGAGAGAGAGAGAGAGAGAGAGAGAGAGAGAGAGAAACAGAGTGTTTGTCCTTCTTTAATCCATTCCTGTTTGAGTAGGATTTCAGAACTATGAGTCCTCCCGTCTGATTTCTCTGTGTTGGTTCTTGCTCTTGTATCTCATGTAGTGTAATTACTGTTTTTTTCCCTTTTTCTAAGATGGTTTTGTTTTTTTAGTCATTTCATATTTGGCTCTACTCTTTTTTTTTTAACCAATTACTAATGACAGTCAGTCTTAGAGATTAAGTTTGTTCTTATTGAGATCCTTGAAATTAGTCTTTAATGTTGACTTTTATGTTAAATTTTCTAGTGACAAAATCCTAAAAATCTAACAGTTTATTGAATTTTTTTTTCATTCAATATTATGATTAGTTTGCTGGATATAATGTTTTCCAGCTGCAATCCTAGTTGTTTTGATTGTCATTATGTATAGCATTTTAGTACTGGTGGTCTTTATGGTAGCTGCTGCTAAATCTTGTGCAGTTCTGATCATAGCTCCAACATATTTGAATTGTTTTTTCTTTGTTTCTTGTAAAATTTTCTCTTTAATCTGGGGATTTCAAGATTTAGCAGTAATGTTCCTATATGTTTTTCTTGTAGGATCTCTTTGAGGTAGTGATGGGAATGTTTTTTTTTTTTTTCCTGTTTCTACTTTCCCTTTTATCATTTCAGGACAATTTTCTTTAATTATTTCTTCTATTCAAGAGTCTCTTTTTGGTCACAAATTTTAGGCAATCCCTATGTTTTCTTATATTTTTATTTAATTTTAATTTTTACTCTTATGTTTTCTCTTCTCTATCTGTTCTCCAAATCTGTTTTTTTCCCTGCGTTTCATGTTCTCTTCTATTTTTTCATTCTTTATATTTTATTATTTCTTGATTTCTTATATCTTTATTGGCTTCCCCTTGCCCAATTCTAATTTTCAAAGAATTTCTTTCTTAAGACTGAATCTCCTTGGTTGATTTTCTTTTCAATCTTGTTTTTCTTGTATGATTCTTGATTTGTTTTTTATTTTTTTTCTTTTTTCCTTCTTATTTGATTATTTATTTATTTTTTGGGGGGGGCAGGTAATTGGGGTTAAATGACTTGTCCAGGGTCACACAGCTACTACGTGTTAAGTGTCCGAGGCCAGATTTTGAACTCAGGGCCCGTACTCTATCCATTTTATCTCATTGCCCTTCATTTGATTTTTAAAGTTTTTTTTTTTTTTTTAGTTCTTTTATAAATTCTTTCTAGGCAAGTAGCCATTTAATGTTACTTTTCTGGGCAGGAAAGGCCTTTTTTATTTCAATATCCTCCTCTGTAGATGAACACTGAACTTCCCAATCTCCATAGTAACTTTATATTGTTGGGTTTTACCTGCTCTTATTTTTTTATTTAAAGTAATTGCTTGTTCCTGTAATCACCTTTAGTCCTTGGGTGGGGGAAAGAATGAGGTCTCTGGCTTTATTTCAGTTCTCTCCTCTGCCTGAAACCCCAAACCAAGAACTCTACCCTTGTAAGGGCCCTCCTGCACTCAGCGGATGGATGCTGGTTCCTTCTCTTCTCACAGAGATTGAGCAGCACAGCTGGGTATGGTGTTCCTTAAAGAGCAGAGGTTCCCTCAATCTTCCCAGACTCATACCTTTGACTGTAAACACTGTGGAGAGCTAGCCTGGAGGTATTTCCTCCTCTTTTAGGTATTTAGGTATACCACCTTTAGGAGGTATTTCCTAGAATTGTTCATGTTCTGTTCTATCCCAAATCTTATTTGTTTTTCATGGGTCTACATTGGACCTGGTCTCATTGCTTTGTTTGTTTCTGGAGATCTAATCCACTGCACCGTCTTCCCAGAATTCTCTTGCCTTTTCATCTTTGATATCCTTGATTGTATGTGAGGAAGTGGGGTAATCCATTCCTCAGCCTGGGTGAAAGAACATGGTCCTAGTCATCATTTTCTCTACTTAATTCTAAATTGTTTTCCAGAATGGATTGGACAAATCTATAGCTTTGCCATCTTTGCCAGTTTTCTAGACTTGAAGTAGAACTGTAGACTGTTAGTGGGGGGGGGGAGGTGAGGTGTTTATATTATATATCTCTTATTAGTGATTTGGAGTTATCTTTCATATAATTGTTCATATTTTATTGGCCTTGTGAGAATAGTTTGTTCATATCCTTGGACACTATCCCTTTGGAAATAGCTTTTCTAAAATATTTTACATGGTTTAGATATGTACCATTGTCAGTAATTTGAGGCAAAGATTTTTTTTTTTCCCTCTCAGTCTGCTTCTTTTTTGGGTGATTTCTTTGCTTTTGCAAAAGATTTTCAGCTACAGGAAAGTAACTAAAATTAGCTATTTTATCTTTTTTATGCTTATTGGTTCTAAAAAAGTTTAAAGGTGTTTTTTAGTAATTTTCTTTTCTTTTTATTTGTTTTTCAGGCTTCACCAGGCAATCTTTCCCAATTTGAAGAAGTTCTCTTTGGCAGCAGTGATATGTCATGTTCCGTTGGTGGTGTAGGTGTTAAGCTGTCCATTGTTGATGGCCAAAGATTAGTTGGGGTTGGGTATGTTGACTCCATACAGAGGAAACTAGGACTATGTGAGTTTCCAGATAATGATCAGTTCTCCAATCTGGAAGCTCTGCTGATTCAGATTGGCCCAAAGGAATGTGTGCTACCCGGAGGTGAAACTGCTGGGGACATGGGAAAACTAAGACAGGTAAGAAAGGGGGAAAGAGCTCATGCTAATTTTTTAAAATTCAGTTTTATTTTATTTTCAGCTCTAAATTTTCTCCCTCGTCCCTCCCCCAAGAATTGAGAAGACCCCTCCCCCCGAAACCCAAAGCTCATTACAAATATGTATAGCTATTCAAAATACATTTCCACATTAGCAATGTTCATCCAGATAGAAGGAAAAGAAGGAAAAGAAAATATACTTTAGTCTGCACTCTGAATCTGTCACCTTTCTATAGAAGGTGGGTAACTATTTCATTATGAATCCTTTAGAATTGTGGTTGGTCATTGTGTTAAGCAGAATTCCTAAATGACTTAATACTAATGAAGTATAACAACAACAACAACAACAACAAATCTAAAACTCTTAGAAAAGAGCACCATTTAGAGAAAACCCAGAACAAGAAAGGGCCATTTGCTTGCTATAATTGTTTTATAAAAACATTTTTTGAAATATTATTTTAAGAAAAACTGATCATTTTAGAGCTGATTTCTCTTTTAAAAAAAGAGAAATCATTTTGGGTTGTGTTTTTATATAATTCCTTATTACAGAATTAAGGAAAGGAAGAAAAGCACCTTAACTATATTAAAGCAATTATAAGTGGGGTAATTTAATTGATACTTTATAATTAAGAGGTTGGCAAATTCTGTTTTTCAGTAAAATTATTAGAAGGGAACATATTTGTATTTTTAAAAACAGGTTATTGAGAGAGGAGGAATTCTGATCACAGAGAGGAAGAAAACTGACTTTTCAGCAAAAGATATCATTCAGGACCTCAACCGTTTGTTGAAAAGCAAAAAGGGAGATCAAGTGAATAGTGCTGTATTGCCTGAAATGGAGAATCAGGTATGTAAATTAAATGTGTGGATTTATTTTTAAATCAAAGTTTCATTTTCCTAGTGGAAGATTCTAACACATTTTTTTTAAATCAATTTTAAATAATATTTGCTGTAATCATTGAATTGGGGAAACAAAGTAAATCTGTGTTTGAAAAGAGAGAAAAGTAGATATTTATATACCACCACAAAATTAATTCCTCTTCTTCCTCCTCCTCTTCTTTTCCTTTTCTTTCTCCTCTTCTCCTCTTCCTCCTTCTTTCTTCTTCGTCTTCTCTCTCTCTCTCTCTCTCTTTTTTTTTTTTTTTTTTTTGGTGGCAAGGCAATTGGGGTTAAGTGCCTTACCCAGGGTCACACAGCTAGGAAGTGTTAAGTGTCTGAGACCAGATTTGAATTCAGCTCTTCCTGACTTTAGGGCTAGTGTTCTATACACTGTGCCACCTAGCTGCTCCTTTATTTTCAAGCCATAGTATTTCTTCTGTTTACAGCATGCTTAGTCTAGTCCATTTTGAAAATGTTTTGTTGATCTTTTTTGTCATAGCATGCTCATTTGTAGAGAGACTGCATCCCTGCTCCTGCTTCTTCTCACCTTCAGTGAGTCTTTACTTGGAAGAAAGAATTGGTTAAGCAAAGACAACCAGTTCAATAACATAGTGGCCAAATCTCATAGTATGTATAACATTCTATATATGATCCTCTTTTCAAGTGAGGTCTCTTTCTATAAATTATGATTTTATGAGGGAAGCAGAAAACATCTTTTAATGGCAATATTGAGCAGCTAGATGCAGTGGATAGAGCATTGGTCTTGGAATCAGTTACACTGCTCTTTCTGGTTTCAGATTAGCCTCAGACACTAGTCATGTGACTTTAGGCAAATCACTTAAATTTGTTTCCTCATCTGTAAAATGGACTTGGAGAAGGAAATGACAAACTACTCTAGTATCTGCCAAGAAAACCCCAAATGGGGTCACACATCATTGGACAGGACTGAAATGACTCAGCAGTCACAACAAATGGTAGTAAGATGAGCAGCTGCTCAAGTTGTACCAACAAACATCTTGCTTTGATTAAAATATTATGAAGAGATTTAAGCTATTGTTGTAGCACTATTATCTTCTGTTTTGAAAACATACACCTGATGTCACTGCTTATTTTTCTTGACTTTTTTATTCATCATACTTTTTCTTATCTTTTGTTTTTATATCTCCTTCATTCCCAAATATGGAATTATGATTTAACTATTTGCTTCAAAACCAAGTGTTAGATTGTTGTCTATATTTTCATTTCTTCTAAACATTGGTTTTTACATTATTCTAGGGTAGCAACAATATAGGTATTTGGGATGCAATTAGAATTTTGCTGTTAGCAATCTTGACAAATTCTATTTCTTTTATGTGACAGTTGGATTTACAGGATTAGAGGGGCATCAGGGAAAATCATTTTAAAAAGTACTTCATTTACATTTTTGTGTCATTTCTAATATATCCATCCTATTGATGTACCCAGAGAGGTGTCCTTTATGATAGTGAATAAAAAAGAGTAGCTAGATGTCTCAGTGGATAGAGCACCAGCCCTAGAATCAGGATCTGAGTTCAAATACAGCCTCAGACACAACACTCAATGTCAGTGTGATTCTGGACAAGTTACAGTTGCCTTGCCAAAAAAAAAAAAAATAGAGGAAAAAAATTCATCATTCACCAAGTCTGTTAGTATGTATAAGGTTCCAAACCTTTTAATCTCCAGTCTATACAAATAAAAGAGGGAGGAACCTTCTCATGTCTTTTTTTGGTGGGATCAGACTTGTCATTTGTTTAGTTTTAACTTTTTTTCTCATCATTTACTGTGAAATATTTGTGTATCTTGTTTTCTTGGTTCTAATTACTTTTATTTGTATCAATTCAGGTATTCCTTGCTGTGCTTCTTTGTATTCTTTTCATCATTTCTTTTGCTGCAGTAATATTACATACCATTTGCGTATCATAATTTATGATCCATAAATTTGAGTACCAAATTTTTCTTCCTCCTTTCCCCCTCCCCCAAGATAGCAAGCAATACTTGTATAATCATGTTAAACATTTCCACATTAGTCATTGTGGAAGAAAGAAGAAACAGAACAAGAGGGGAAAACTACAAAAAGGCAAAAACCAAAAATAAACCGTGAAAAATAATATGTTCAGGTCTGCTTTCAGACTTAATAGTTATTTCTCTGAATGTAGATAGCATTTTCCATCAAGAGTCTTTTGGAATTGTCTTGAATCATTATATTGCTGGAGAAAATTAAGTCTATCAGTTGATCATTACATAGAGTTGTTGATACTCTGTATAGTGTTCTTCTGATTCTGTTCATATCACTCAGCATCAATTCATGTAAGTCCAAGTTTTTTCTGAAATCCATCTGCTCTCATTTTTTATAGCACAATAGTATTCCATTACATTCATTTACCACAACTTGTTCAGTTGTTCCCCAACTGTTGGGTATTCCCTCAATTTCCAGTTCTTTCCTACTACGGAAAAAGCAGGTAGCATAATTTGTTAGTCATTCCTCTGTTCAAAGACATTTGTTTTGTTTCTAGTTCTTTGCTACTACAAAAAATAACACTATCAATATTTTGGGTGTATATGGGACTTTTACTTTTGTCTTTAACTTAGCATTTTATTTGCTTTATTTACATCCTTCCAAAATGCTTCCATTAAGCCCTTAGTGTGCCTGTTTTCCCTAAATTAGGGAAAATGATACTTAATATTTTATCTTTGTTGAGTCATTTATTTTTTTTTTTTTAAATTTTTATTTTATTTGCATAACATATGTGTGGGTAATTCTTCAACAATAACCCTTACATAGCTTTCCATTACAAATTTTTCCCCCAACTCCTCACCCCTCCCCTAGATGGCAGGATATCCACTACATGTTAATTATGTTAAAATATTGGCAAATCGAATATATGTATACATATTTCCAAACTTATCATTGGTGTGCAAGAAAAATCTTATCTACACAAACGATATATCAGATAAAGGAAACACAATGTAAGCAAACATCAATCAAGGAGTATGAGAATGTTATGTTGTGGTCCACATTTCGCATCCCTCTCTCTGGGTGTATATGGCTTTCTTCAGTGAACAATTGGAGGTGGTTTGAAACATTTCATTGTTGAAGAGAGCCATGTCCATCAGAATTGATCGTCATATAGTACTGTTGTTGCCGTGTATAATGATCTCCTGGTTCTGCTCATTTCACTCAGCATCAGTTCATGTAAGTCTCTCCAGGCCTCTCTGAAATCATCTTGCTGGTCATTTCTTACAGAACAATAATATTCCATAGTATTCATATACCATAATTTGGGCATCTATTCAATTTCCAGTTTCTAGCCACTACAAAAAGGGCTGCCACAAACATTCTTGCACATGTGGGGCCTTTTCCTTCCTTTATGATTTCTTTGGGATATAAGCCCAATAGAAATGCTGCTGGGTCAAAGGGTATGCACAGTTTGATAACTTTTTGAGCATAGCTCCAAATTGTTCTCCAGAATGGCTGTATCCGTTCACAGCTCCACCAACAATGCATCAGTGTCCCAGCCCTCCCACAACCCCTCCAACATTCATCATTAACTTTTCCTGTCATTTTAGCCAATCTGACAGGTGTGAAGTGGTATCTCAGGGTTGTCTTGATTTGCATTTCTCTGATCAATAGTGATTTGGAGCACCTTTTCATATGACTATAAATAGTTTTGATTTCATCCTCTGAAAATTGTCTGTTCATATCCTTTGTGAGTCATTTATTTTTAAAAATACTCAATAACTTTTTTTTTTAGCTTTGTGTTTTTTCAAAATAATTGCAAGGTAGTTTTCAGCATTCACTCTTGCAAAACCTTGTGTTCCAAATTTTTCTTCTTTTCTTCCCCCTCCCCTAGATAGCAAGTAATCTAATATAGGTTAATTATGTGCAATTTTTCTAAACATTTCCATATTTATCATGTTGCACAAGAAAAGTCAGATCAAAAGGGAAAAAAAATTAGGAAAAAACAAGGAAGCAAACAACTGTAACAAAAGTGAAAATACTATATTGTGATCTACACTCAGTCCCCACAGTCCTCTCTCTGGATGGAGATGGCTCTTTCTATCACAAGTCTATTGGAATTGGCCTGAATCACCTAACTATTTAAAAGAACAACATCTTTCAGAATTGTTCATCATGTAATCTTGCTGTTGCTATGTACAATGTTCTTTTGGTTCTGTTCACTTCACTTAGCATCAGTTCATATTAGTCTCTTCAGGCCTTTCTGAAATCATGCTGTTGATCGTTTCTTATAGAACAATAATATTCCATAACATTCATATAGCATAACTTATTCAGCCATTCCCCAACTGATGGGCATCCATTCAGTTTCCAGTTTCTTGCCAATATAAAAAAGGATTGCTACAAACATTTTTGCAGATGTAGGTCCCTTACCCCTTTAGTATGATCTCTTTAGTAGAGATAATCAAAGTGTGTGTGTGTGTGTGTGTGTGTGTGTGTGTGTGTGTGTGTGTGGGTGGGTGGTTTGATAGCTCTTTGGGCACAGTTCCAAATTCTTCTCCAGAATGGTTGGATCAATTCACAACTCCACTAGATTAGTGTGCCAGTTTTCCTAGATCAACATTTATCATTATCTTTTTCTGTCAGTATTGCCAATTTGAGAATTGTGAAGGGGTGCCTCAGAGTTGCCTTATTTTGTATTTCTCTAATCAATAGTAATTTAGAGCATTTTTTCATATGACTAGAAATGACTTTAATTTCTTCATCTGAAAATTATCTGTTCATATCCTTTGACCACTTATCAGTTGGGTAATGGCTTGTATTCTTATAAATTTGAATCAATTTTTTATATTCTGTTATTTCAGAATTGAGGCCTTTATCAGAAACCTTGGATTAAAAATCTTTTCCTAATTTTTTGCTTCCCTTCTTATCTTGGCTGCATTGGTTTTGTTTGTACAAAAATGTTTTAATTTAATATAATCAAAATTATCTGTTTTGTATTTCATAGTGTTCTCTAGTTCTTTGCCCGTAAATTCCTTCTTTCCTTCACAGATCTGAGTATCACCCTTTATTTCTAAATCATGAACTTATTTTAACTTTATCTTGGTATGGGGTGTTAGGTGTTTATCAGTACCTAGTTTCTGCCAAACTATTTTCCAATTTTCCCAACAGTTTTTGTCAAATAGTGAGTTCTTGTCCCAGAAACTGGAGTCTTTGGATTTATTAAATACTAGATTACTATAGTCATTGACTGTTCCCCTGATGTACTACTCTATTTCTTTTTTTTTTTTAAAGCTTGAAATACAGTTTATTGTTTTTATTTTATTTATTTATTTTTTTGTTAAAGCTTTTTATTTGCAAAACATATGCATGGATAATTTTTCAACATTGACCCTTGCAAAACCTTCTGTTCTAAATTTTTCTCTCCTTCCCCCCACCACCTCCCAAAAATGGCAGTAGTCTAATACATGTTAACTATACTACTCTATTTCTTATGGCTTTTACTTTTAATTTTTCCTTGTGTTACAGGAATCTTATATTTGAAATTCTTTTAATCTTAGGTTGCAGTTTCATCATTGTCAGCTGTTATTAAATATTTAGAACTTTTATCAGATGATACAAACTTTGGACAATTTGAACTGACTACTTTTGATCTCAGCCAGTATATGAAATTGGATAATGCAGCCGTCAGAGCTCTTAATCTTTTTCAGGTAAATAAAAAAAATGTTTGGGATCAAAAGGGCTTTGAGAGTTCGTAATTTTAATTGGTGAAGAAGCCATATCTAAGGGGCCCATTTGTGATGATCTTCTCAAATCTTAGGTAGTTTGGTCTCTGATTTGTTATTTTGAAACCTTTAACAGAATTTGAGGACTTGTCAATAGATTTCATTCTAGAAAAATAGCCTTTGGGGCAGCTAGGTGGCGCAGTGGATAGAGCACCAGCCCTGAAGTCAGGAGGACCTGGGTTCAAATCTGGTCTCAGACACTTCCTAGCTGTGTGACCCTGGGCAAGTCACTTAACCCCAATTGCCTTAGCAAAAAGCAAAAAAAAAAAAAGAAGAACAATAGCCTTCAAGGACAAAGTCAGTGGGTGGGAGGGGAATTCTTTTTCAGAAATAATCAAAGCATATTAAAAAATAAAAGGGTAATTTCCACAGTTTCCACAAGACAGTAAGAAATTGGGGTAGGACTTTAGTGATAGTGTCATGTTATATTAAAAGGATATGATATTCTTAAATATTTTGAAGTATAGTATGTTTTAACATATAATTGTAGTTATTATTAAATGAGATACATGCAAAAATTTTGATTGTACTTTATTTTTCTGCTCTTAAAATCGTTTTAAAAATAAATTTGCCCAATATGCAGTCCTTAAATTTGAATCTGAAGGTAAGATTACAGTAATAGTTTCATGTCATTAAGAAGAAGCTTGATTAAATGTTGTGAATTTTATTATAAAAATTCATTTAAATAAAAATTTTTAATTACTAGTTTTGACTTAGTAAGACATGCTGATGAGCCTATAATTTCCTCTCTTTCCTTCTGTTATTAGGGCTCTGCTGAAGATAAAAGTGGTACTCAGTCTCTTGCTGCATTACTGAATAAGTGCAAAACACCTCAAGGCCAAAGACTGCTTAATCAATGGATTAAGCAGCCACTGCTAGATAAGAATCGGATAGAGGAAAGGTACATAAATGTATATATTTATAGTTATCTAATGGAGACTAACTCTACCATAAATCATACTCTTGCTTTGTTAAAATTAAATAGTCTTTATTAGAAGAAGGTAACTATGTAGTTGAGTGATAATAGTGGATTGTTATAAACTTGTGGCTAAAAAATATTGATAAAATTGGAAATCTGTTGTAGTATTTTTGTTTGAAAGCTGTGGTACCTTCTGATATTTTGAGCAAGTAGCAATGGAAATAATGTTTACTTGTAAGTTTAACCTCTAAAAGTAGGAATCTGTGTTTCTAAAAATATTTGTCTTTGTGTTTTCCTTCTAATGTTTTCTGTATTGAACCAATGAAGTTGTTTTTTTTTTAATAGCTTCCTGTTTTTATAGGGTTTATGGTGCTTGTATGTTTCAGATTTGAGCATAAATTACTAAATAAATGTTAGCCATCAAAATATTTGCTGTAGAAGATTTGAATAATTTTCTTCAAGCTGTAGGTAGCAAAGCTTAGAAATTAGTTGACAGTACATAAGATTAAAATCTCTTCTATCCATAATCATGCTTGGTGAAATAAAGTAACATTTGATGTCTATTATTAATTATAATACTTGGCACTTGTCTTCCATGTTCTTATTTTAAAGTAGCTATTATCTACAAGTTTATGATAAAATGTGTTATTTGTGCTAATTTTTGTTTTGATGTAGGATTTATTAATTTTTCTTTAGAAATTGTGTGGGATGTACAATATTCTTAACTTTGTGCTATAGAAGTTTTGACTCTTTTCCTTTATGCTGTATTTTAAAACTTTTAGTAGCCAGATTGACACTGCTTTTTAAGGTATTAAAAAGAAGCTATAAGGTGGGTTTTTGTTAGTGTATTATTATTATTTGATTCAGACTAACACCACTGCCACTGAAATGTAGGCATTCATTACTTAATTCCTGGATTTTGCAATAGCCTGCTGGTAAATCTTCCTCCTTCAGTGTCTCCCCACTATAATCCATCTTTCATTCAGCCACTAAAGTGATTTTCTTAAAGCATAGGTCTAATTATGTTAACACTCAATGAGCTCCAGGAGTTCTCTATTGTTTCCAGGAAAAATGCCTTGAGTTATATGAAAACTAGTATTCTGTAATTCACAGGAAGTCCAAGCTGTGTGACACTGGGCACATCTGTCTACTTCAGTTTCCTCATTTGTAAAATGGAAATAATGATGGCACCTACCTCCTAGAGTTGTTGTGAGGACCAAATGAGATAGTAATTGTAAAGTACAGTGCCTGGTACACAGTAAACTCTGAATAAATGTTAGCTATTATCATTAGCTATACTTATGAGTTGCTGCATCAAGTATCTCTTAAGTGAATTGAAGTCCTTAAGTAGTTGCATTTATTGGTAAAAAAGTAATTTTCTCATTTTTACTTTTGCCAGGTGAGTTATTGTGTGTTATTTTTATTTTGAATTGCTTCACATAACTGGATTCTTTTCATAGCAAACTTAAATCTAGTTGTTTGTTGTTTTACACTTCTACTTGATGGCAAAGCTTTGAGTGAGACTTTTATGTTGAGGTTTTCACTCTTAATGCTGTATTCTTAAAAATTTTAATCCCTGTGCAAGTGTTTTTATTTATTATTATTATTTTGCTGAGGCAATTGGGATCTGTGTAAGTATTTTAAAACTCTTTCCTTGAATTTATTTTAGCCTTACTATGAATTATAGAATACTAGTTTTCATATAAACCTCGAGGCATTTTTTTCACAGAATTATGTACTAATATGATCCTTGGAAGAACAGGAATGTTTCTTTGCTTACCCTTGACACTGATAAATGAGAGAGAACGTTGCTTTTGTACTGTTTTAAAATTTAACTTTGGGTATTTTATCTGTATTCAACTTGAGCTTCTGAGTATCTGTTTTATTGAATAAATGTCACATGTGGATTGTTAACAAGACTTAAAAGAGGTATATTCTTGTTTCATAGTGAAGATTGTATAGTTGGTGAGAAATGTTTGGGGAAAACCCAGCCTTTCAGATGTTATATAAAATCATTTTCTAAAAAGCTAAAATTATTATTGATAAACTGACAGTTAATCTTAAATGTTAAAGAAATCTAGAAGTTGGAACTTTTAAAATCAAAGCCTCAAGATTATAGTCAGCTTGAGGAAAGTGTGAAAATAATTAGTAATTTATTAGATTTAGTTTACTGTGCTTCTGTTGCTTAATAGTAAAATGAATTTGTGATCTCACTGAGGTGGATAATGCCTCTTTCTGTCATTTATTAAGCAAATTTATTAAGTTCCTATCATGTGCCAGATTATGTTATGTAGTAGGGATAAAAATATAATAATGAAAAGTTCTTATACTCAAAGACCTTATAGTCTAAACAGAGAAGACAACATGGACAAAAATAGATACAAGGTGATTTTGTTGGGAAGGAATAAGGACAGGCACAGTGAAGAAAAGAGGGATTTACATTGGTCTTTGAAGGAAACTAGGGGTTCAGAGAGATGGAGCTGAGGTGGGAAGCCTTTCTGACATTGGGATACAGCCAGAGTATCGATATGGAAGTGAGATGAAAGGCCTCTTATAAGGAATAGCTAGGAGGCCAGATTGGCTTGACTACAATTTGTTTAGAGGGAAGCACTATGCAGCAAGGATGGAAAAATAGTTAGGGTCAGGGTTTAAAAGGCTTTATTTGTCAGATAGAGTTTATATTTGGTCTTAGTGGTATTGGGAAGCCAATGAGATTTATTAAATAAGGGAGCAACATGGTCAAATTGGTTATGAGAAGAATTGTTGTAGCTGTAGGAAGAATGAACTGGAGAAGGAAGAGATTTAAGGCAAGGAGAGTGATTAAGAATCTGTTGCCATAGTACTTGAGAGAGGTATTAAAGGGCTCCATTTGAAGGATGGCTAGGTGTGTAGAGAAGGGAGTAGATTTGTGAGAATTTGGAAAGGTAGAAATGATTAGATTTGGCTCCTGATTGGGATATTTGAGGGGAAGGGTGATGAAGAATTGAGGATGGCACAAGCTGAGAAAACCTAGTTTCTGCAGATTGAATAGATTTGCCTCCCATATATGCATATTATTTTTGAATTTATATAGATGCTATTGTGTTCCTAGGTACAAATTCACTTAAAAGTTTCTTGCTAGGGGCATCTAGATGGTGCAGTGGATAAAGTACCAGTTCTTCTTTTTTTTTTTTATTAAAGCTTTTTATTTGTATAACATGTATATGGGTAGTTTCCCAACATTGATCTTTACAAAGCTTTCCATTACGAATTTTATCCCCAGTCCCCTCCCCTCCCCTAGATGGCAGGAAGTCCACTACATGTTAATAATGTTGAAATGCTTGAGAAGTTATGCAAGAAAAATCCTATCTACAAGAAAAAAAAAGAATCAGAGAAAGGCAACACAATGCAAGCAAATGTCAATAGAGATCATGAAAATGTTACGTTGTGGTCCATATTTCATATCCCTCTCTCTGGGTGTATATGGTTTTCTTCAGTGAACAATTGGAACTGGTTTGAGACAATTCTTTGTTGCAGAGAGCCATGTCCATCAGAATTGATCATCATGTAATACTGTTGTTGCTGTGTATGATGATCTCTTGGTTCTGCTCGTTTCACTCAGCATCAGTTCATGCAAGTCCCTCCAGACCTCTCTGAAATCGTCCTGCTGGTCGTTTCTTACAGAGCAATAATATTCCATAACATTCATATACCATAATTTATTCAGCCACTCTCCAATTGATGGGCATCCCTTCAGTTTCCAGTTTCTAGCCACTACAAAAAGGGTTGCCACAAACATTCTTGCACAGGTGGGTCCCTTTCCCTCCTCTAAGATCTCTTTGGGATATTAAAGTACCAGTTCTAAAGTCAGGAGGACCTAATTTCAAATCTGGCCCCAGACATCTAACACTTCCTAGCTGTGTGACCTGGGTAAGTCACTTAACTCCAGTTGCGCGCCCCCCCCCCCCCAAAAAAAAAGAACCAAAACAAGTTTCTTACTAAATTCATAGCTTTACATTATTTGTGTTTCCTGAACGTATATTAGTATGGCAACTATATGAAGAGTGTCTTAAGAAATCATTGGTGTTTCAAAGGAGTTAAGAATACTTAGATGTTGGGAATTGGATGACTGGATTCTTAGCAAATTTAAATCTTAACCTAAAACTTAAAAAGATGTGGGCAGACAGGAGCAGGATGATAGAGTTGAAAGAATACAGGATTTGGAGTTGGAAGACACAGGTTTGAATCCCTAATATTTTTGATGAGGAAACTGAGACTTGGAGAAATTAAATTGATTTGCCTCAGCCACAAGCTAGGAGCCAGGCCAAGACTGGTCTCTTGACTCCTGATCTGTTGCTTTTCTGCTTTATCAGTCTCTCTTTTTCATCTTACAAAAAGTCTTATTAGATAAACTTACATATCTTGTAGATGAGGAGTTTGGTTTATTATGAAGTATACATTCTATAATTTAAGGCTTTTTTTTTTTTGAAAGTTAAAATCCCTAAAATCACAGATGTGGTAGAATTCATTTATTTATGTTTTGAAAAATATACTCTTGATGTCTTTGTTTTTAAAATATAATCATTTCTGGAAAAATGTTTCCTACTTTGTAGGTAGAAACAACTAAGTGAAACTTAATGTGGAGTTTTCCCTCTTGGATTGATTTCCTTTAGAATATTTGACCATGGAGTCTTCATAAACCCTACCTATCTTTTTAGTGAAGAAATGTACTTTAAAAATGTACATTTATTTTCTTCACAATAATATTCTTATTACATTCATGCAAAATAAGGTTTATTTGTTATAAGCCATTTTGATTGTTAAATTTGGTAAATAATACACCTTTATATTTATCTTTGTTCTTGAAGTATATACTCTGTAATGGGATTCCTAGATCAGTATATATATATATATATATATATATATATATATATATATATA
>JAJPUD010006634.1:69194-80430 GCA_023553655.1 Myrmecobius fasciatus | reverse complement strand
TTTTTTTTTTTTTACAAAACATACGTATGGGTAATTCTTCAACATTAACCCTTACAAAGCTTTTTGTTACAAATTTTTCCCCCCTACTCCCCACCCCTCCCCTAGATGGCAGGATATCCACTACATGTTAATTATGTTAAAATACTTGACAAATCGAATATATGTATACATATTTCCACACAGCATTTTTGTACAAGAAAAATCGTATCTACAAGAAAGAAAAATCAGAAAAAGGAAACACAATGCAAGCAAACATCAATAGAGAGCATGAAAATGTTATGTTGTGGTCCACATTTCACATCCTTCTCTCTGGGTATATATATGGCTTTCTTCACTGAAAAATTGGAACTGGTTTGAAACATTTCATTGTTGAAGAGAGCCATGTCCATCATAATTAATCATCATATAGTATTGTTGCCGTGTATAATGATCTCCTGGTTCTGCTCATCTCACTCAGCATCAGTTCATGCAAGTCTCTCTGAAGTCATCCTGCTGGTCGTTTGTTACAGAACAATAATATTCCATAACATTCATATACCATAATTTGTTCAGCCATTCTCCAATTGATGGGCATCCATTCAGTTTCCAGTTTCTAGCCACTACAAAAAGGGCTGCCACAAACATTCTTGGAGTGCAGATATCTTCATTGGAAATTTAAAAAAAAAAAGAATTATAGATCAGTATCGCATAAATATTGATACTGAAATTTTAAATAAAAGCCCTAACAAAGAGGTTGCAGTAATATAGCTAAAAGTTATTATGATCAAGTTGGATTAGTACTTGGGATGCAAGAACAATAGGAAAACAATGAACAATTGATCCCTCTTATTTACTTAAAAAAATTCATATATATACACAAACACACACTTTTTTTAGAATTAGCAAAAATTGACCTTTTCTTCTATCCCTTCCCCAAGAATGAAAGAAAAACAAAATTCTTGTTGCAGCCACATATTATCAAGCAAAATAATTTCTACTTTGCCTATGCCCTTTCTCTAATCCTCTCTCTGTATATCTCTTTTTACATTATTGGTCCTCCACCTCTTTATTATTAGGATAATGTTTCTTTCTCCCCTCCCCTTTTTCCCCCACACCCCTCACCTGCCCCCCAGTTATAAAACTTTTGGTTTCAAATTTTTCTCCCTTTCTTCCAAAGATGTAGGCAGTTTGATATAGTTTATACATTTGCTATCATGTTAGATATATTTCCATCTTAGTCTCAATTGTGAAAGAAGAATCAGATCAAAAGGAAGAAAACCACGAGAAGGAATAAAGTGAAAAAAAATTTGTTAATGAATAGCATTTTTCTTTGTGAGTTCTTTGTACTTTTCTTAGTTCATTGTGTTTCTGAGAAGAACTGAGTGAATCATAATTGTTCACACAGTGTTGCTGATACTATGTGCAATGTTTACCTGGTTCTACTCATTTCACTTTGCATCACTTTATAATAAGTCTTTGCAGATTTGTCTGAAATTTGCCTGTTCGTCATTTTTTTATTGCACATTCAATTCCATTCATACAGTTAATTACACATCATATTCCATTGCATTCCTATACCACACCTTGTTCAGCCATTTCCCAGTTGATGGTCATGCCTTCAATTTCTAATATTTTGCCACCACACACACACACACACACACACAAATATATATTTGTACAGATGGGTCCTTTTCTCTTTCCTTTGATCACTTTGGGATACAGATCCTAGTAATGGTATTGCTGGGTGAAAGGGTATGCACAGTTTGGTTGCCCTTTGAGCATAGGTCCAAATGCTGTTTCCTTTAAAGCTAGTCATTATAATGACCTTTTCTAGAATGTTTGCTCTTTTTTTTTTCCCCTTTGAGTTAGTTGGGTTTAACTATTTGGGGTTAGATTCATATCTAGTATTTCCATTGTTCTTTCTGTTTTTTGACCCTATTCTTTTGTTACCAATAATTGCTGTCACTTCTCTATACTCCTTTTGTCTTGGTTCTTCCATTCTTTGGTTGCCGTGCCATTTTTTTCTTACCTAGAATTCTGGAGCTGGGTGTCCTTAATCTTCTAGGTTGAAATATATAGAGATTCATTTTTTCCTTTGCTTTGGGCTGAGAAACACTTTGTCTTTTACCTACCATGTGGGCTAGGAGTAGTTACTATGAGGGATAGCTTTAAGTAATTTATAGTTGAGCCTTCTGATCTCATTTCAAAAAACTTTACATTGTGTGTTTCCTATTTTCTTCTTTTCTTTGAAACTGCAGTTTCATTAGCATACATGTTATACTTTGCTGATAGTGTTACCCAAGGTGGTTATTGATGGAGTTTTTCCTTCATATGTAGTTTGGAATAAATGATCCCCTGAGGTTCCCTCCACATCTGAGATGTTATAATCCCCAATTTGTTTTCTGTCTCCTTGACATTTTTACAAAAGCTTCCTCTAGCAATAGGAATATATATGCTTTAAGTTTTTTAAAAAAGTCATTCTTAGACATATTAAATTACTTTTTTGTTTACTTCACTGTAGTTTATAGAAGTCACTTTATTACAAAAATAAATTCTTTATTTTTCTATAATGAATATAAATTACAGTGGCTTTGTGACACTGAACATATCACTTATTTTCATAGTGATTGAGCATCTTTTTAACACTATTAAGTTGCAGATATGGTGCTGGATTATTTTGGTATTGGGAATTTCCTTACCCAATAGATTCTTACATTGGTGGAATCACAGGTCTAATTCTATATCCCTTTCTATTAGAGAAAAGTAAAATAATACCTGCATAATATTTCTATGTTATCTGTTTAATTTGATGATTTAATATGAGTGATGCTTTTTATGTTAATATTTATGTTATTTTATTTTCTTTAAAGTGTTATTTTAAGAATGAACCCTAAACTCGTGTGTTGCATTCTTCTGCCAGGATAAGTAGTTGATTTGATCTGTCATCATTCTTTACAGCATAAGCATCTTGCAAGAATAAAATTTAGTTGACTTTGTCTTTGTTTATATTTCAGCCTTTTTTATATTGTAATAGCAGGTGGCAGTATTCTTTTATATGTTTTCAACTTAATAAGTAACATAGATGTAAACTTGACTGAGCTCTATTAAATGATTCATGCATATTTCTTTAAAGATTTTTCCATTTGATTGTATTTTTAAAAATTTTCATGCTAACTGCTCTGAATACACACACACACACGTATTTGGAATTTGTGATCCAACTGAGATTTTGTTTTCTTAGTTGAGAGGTTTTACTTTTGCTTTATGATTAATATTTTTAAAATACTTTATTTTAGGTTAAATTTAGTGGAGGCCTTTGTAGTAGATGCAGAGCTGAGACAGAGTTTACAAGAAGACTTACTTCGACGTTTCCCAGATCTTAATCGGTTTGCCAAAAAGTTTCAGAGACATGCAGCCAGCCTACAAGATTGTTACCGAATCTATCAAGCCATAAACCAGCTTCCTAATGTTATACAAGCATTGGAAAAACATGAAGGTAACAAATGATTTTGGTTATTATTCCTTCTGTTTGAAATTTTAATTCTTTAATTGCCATGAAAATGTATCTCCATCTTTTAAAAAGAGGATGCTGCAAACCCACCATTAATTGTATTTACATCTTTTTCTGTTAAAGGGTTTGTATTGGCTCATAGTGGAACTGTGGCTGGAGTAAGAGAGTTTGGGTTCTCATCTGGATTACTACTGTCACCTGGTCATACAAATGATCAAGTCCCTAAAGTTCTGTGCCTTTGTTTGCTCATATCAAAATGATATGGTGAATAAACTGATCTTAGGAATGTCTTCCATCTTGGTGATTCAGGCCAGTCCACTGCCTGGGAGACAGTGCAGGTCAGTGGAGGGAAGGAAGGTGGCTTTGGAATCATGGCACCTGGGTTAGATAGAGGCCCTGACTCTGTCACTTCTCAGTGTCTCCTTGGGGACATTATTTAACCATTTTGGACCTCAATTTCCTTACCTATAAAATGGGTAGTGGGACCAGGTGTCCTCTGAGGTCTTAGCATCCATGATATTTTGAGCCTTATGACAAATAGCATTTAGCAGATAGCTACTGGAGTTGATGTGTCATTGGGGTGCAGCAGAGGGCTTCGGCAAGGTAGGAGACAGCAGAAAATTGTGGAATAAAGTTGAAGGATGCTCCTTTCTCACTCAAGGCTGCCTGAATGCAGGATGTGGCTATAGGTTTGACATACTTCTTTTACTTTAACAAGTGAATTTGAAATATAATTATCTGGGGGCAGCCTGATGGTGCACTGGATAGAGAACATTGTCCCTGGAGTCAGGAAGATCTGAGTTCAAATGCATCCACCAGCACTTAATATTTCTTAGCTGTGTAACCCTGGACAAGTCACTTAACCCTAATTGCCTCAAAAAAGGAAAAGAAGGAAACACAATATATGATTACCTTGGGCATTAAAGGCAAAAGAGGTGACACTAGGGGTACCTTCTGGTTATAAAATATAATTTGTATTTATATTAAGTTAAATAGAACTGGAGTCTTAAGAAGAACAATACAGTATGAGGATGGGGGGGGGGTTGTTTGTTTTGTTTTTCAGAAGAGCCTGAGAACAATAAGAATGATGAATTGAAAAATTAACTAAATGCACTAGTATTTCAATGAGGAATTATGACTTTAGAGCTTTAAATATCTTGCTATAAAATTGATGTTTTTTTGTCTTGTGAACTTTTTTGGATTATAATCAATTTCTTGGGCAAGTACAAATATGCCGTGAAAAGAAAGTTAAGTTAGGAACAGCAGGGGGCAGCAACTTATAAGAATTTGAGCCTAGATAAAAACAAAAAATTTGTAAGCTAAAACACATATTAAAAGCTTTTGTTTCTCTCTCATCAATCTTTCCCTGCTTACTGGCTGTTTTCCTGCTTCCTACAAAGGTACTTAGGTCTTTTCTTTCTAACACTTTACTGGACTACCAACTTTTTAAGCTCTTATTATCTTATCTTTCCTCACTTTCACACTCAAATTCCTAGGAAACATTGTCTATGCTTATTGTTTGGAGCAGCTTGGTGGCACTATGGATAAAGTTCTGGACCTAGAGTCAGGAAGCTCAAAGTTCAAATGTGGCCTCAGATACTACTAGCTAGTAATCTTTGGCAAACTGCCAGGAATATCATTCACTTCTCAATAACTTGATGAGTTTTAGTCCTATTGACATCTCCATCTGAATCTCCTGTGGGCATCTCAACTCAATGGATCCAAATTGGAATTTGTTTTTCTTTCTCTACTTTCTCCTTAGTTAAAGAGAAATCTCTGGGAAAAGGACAATAAGGTGTGTGTGGGGGGGTGGATTTATATATAGTTGAGTGAATAGAGGCAGATATGAGAGTAAGAGATTAGGTTCTTCAACAGTTTGTCGGGGACAAGAATTTTTTATTCTGGGTACCATGTTACTTAATCTTACTGATATTTTTATTATTTTCTCTATTTGGGAGGCATTTGTAAAATTTCATTAGTGATAACTCTATCACTGAGTGATAGAGTATTTCTTCATTCTTGATTAGCATGAATGTAAACACAGGAAAGAGAAAGTAAAATAATTTCATGAATTATTTGTTGATACAATAATTAAATTCTATAATCTGAAGAAGAGCTGGGAGATGTTCCAGTAGTGAATCTTATATTTCAGTAATGAATCAACTACTATTGATAGGTCTATGATATCTCATTGGTCTTAGAGTTTGATGATATGTATGTTTGTAGATGATAATGAAACTTAAGTAGTGATTTAATAATGGTTTAGGCTATTGTCAACCTACAAATACTTGTGTTTTTTGACTTAAAATGTTTGCAGCTGTTTTGTCTAGGCTCACAGCTGCAGTTTTTAGAATGGAGCCCTGAGGAGCTTATAAAGGAGTTCTTGGCTACTGACAATAAATTGAAGTTTCTTTTTGAGGTTCTTTACTTACTTGATTTTTCTAGACAGCATTATTGAAGAAAATGTCTTGCAATTTTTTTTTACATGATGTTTGTTACCCTTAAATTTTTGGCTGTGCATATGCTAGATTTCCCTCTCTGACTTAACTCTTACAATTTAATTTAATTAACCTCTCTAGATTTTAATTATCTTTAAAAATTAGCAGATCAAATGTTTTTTTTCTTATAACCAAATATTAATATTTGAGTGAATACTGTTGTAGGTGCTGAGAAAAATTGTATTCAAAATTTAAAGTAGACATCCTGCCCTCATGGAACTTAAAGCCTAGTATGAGTAGAAAAGCAAAAATAACTACTCTGTAAAATATATTTACATTAATTCCTTTCTGCCTTTTACAATATAATTAACACAATCAGCATTAAAAAGCCATCCTTTTAATGACGTACTACCTTGTATGTATTTCTATGCAGAGATTACTCTGTATAATCTGTATCCCTCTTACTCCCTCCCAGTTTGCCTGAACACTAACATCCCCCAACTCCCCATTTGGGCTTAATGAATGACAAAATTTTGAGCTTCGATTCATTAGCACACATCTGTGTGAATGAATCACATTCAAAAATAATTCACTGTTTGATTAAGGTTATATACTGTGCTATGTATTCAAGTATGATTTAGTTTTTCATTCATGGGAAAAGCTTCACAGAGTTTGGCTTTGTTTACTCAAGCCTTTTCCCTCTTAGAATAAGAAATGTGATTCCTATTTATTATATAATTTAAGTGATTTTTATTATGACAGTAACAATAGCCAGCATTTATGTAGTGTTTTATCATTTGCAAGGCATTTTAGAAATAGTTCATTTTCTCTTTACATCAACCTGGGAGGTAGGTATTATTATTATTCCATTTTACAGATGAAGAAACTGAGGTAGTCACTGAAGTGACTTGCCCAGGTTCACACACCCAGTTAAGTGTCTTAAGTCTAGATTTGAACTCAGATACTCTTGATTTTAAATCTACCACAACTGGGCCACTTAGCTGCCTTTTTTGTTATACAAACAAAAAGGATGAAACTAAAAATTGGAATACATGGCCACAATCCTTAAATTATCACTTAATAGTCAGCATTATCTTAGATCTGCAGTTGTGCTCAACCCATTCAATGCGCAATACAATTTTTGTCATCTTGGTCTTTTGGGGGGAACAGTTGATTTTATTTTTTTTCACTACCATAATTAGACCATTCGTGCCTTTTCCCCTGAGCAAAAAGGGAATTCTTAACCTTTTTATACTGTGTCAGTTTATACGGCTGTTGATTGCAGTAATTTTGTGAGTTTGGGAATTGTTCACTTTGTTCTTGGCAGCTCATGGCAATTATTACTAGGAAGGAGGGGATAAAGGATTTCTAAAGCTCTTCTATCCCTAAATCTTTGGTCTTCCCTTCTTATGCTTTATCATATTGTAGAGATGACTGGGTTTTGAAGATAATACTCTTGGATTACAAGATCTTCCAGTGTGTCTGCCGGTCCAGATAATGGCTGGTGGAAATAAATAGACTTATCACCAGAAAATTGGATAATTATTTTGATCACAGCTATTATTGAAACTATCAACCTAGCATAGAGGGTTGGTATTCTATGTATGACAAGAGTACTTGTACAATTTTTATTAGTATTTAGCAAATTAGTAGACTTTTTTCCCTATGTTGACATTTATTTGTAATCTAATGATTTATTACTTTAAATGCTAACTTCTTGACTTATTTTATATCATCTTGTCAACATGAAATATTTTAAGCTCTACAGTCTGATGTGTGTCTTACTTAGCTATTTGTAAAATAACAGGTGTGGCAATTTACAAATAAGGATGTTATGATATATACTAGTCTGTATTTATAGGCAGCTAGGTGGCATAGTGATTAGAGTGCTGTGGGCCCTGAAGTCAGGAAGATTTATCTTTCTGAATTCAGATTTGGCTTTAGACATTTAATAATTATATGACCTTGGGCAAGTCACTTAACTGTTTACCTCAGTTTCTTATCTAACAAAATGAGCGAGATAAGGAAATGGCAAACTACTCCAGTGTCTTTGCCCAAAAAAATACCAAATGGGATCAATGAAAAATTGGACATGACTGAACAAAAATCTGTATTCCACATAAGTTCATCTGGAACCCATACCTTTAGCTAAGGCCATTTATTAGCTAGTTAAATTAGCCAGAAAAAATCTTGATTTTTTTCCAGTCAACATTGCAGTTGTCTCTTTGAGCTTAAGACATTATTTGGGTTCAAGATAGAGGGGGCTTTATGGAATATTTTTTGTTTCTGAAAAGTTGCATGTAAAGCAAAGAAGAAAGGCTTGGGGAAGACTTATATATTTCACAAGAGCTTATGGGAAACATAGAAAGTAGTTTGGCAAAAATAAAAATATAAGAAATAACAAAGAAGTCATAATCTTAAACTATCTAACACCGTAAATATAATCAATTTAAATATAGGTTATTCCCTTTTTTTTTTCTTTCCCCTCTCCCTTTCTCAGTGAATCGGTTCACCACAAAAAAAAAAAAAAGTTTAACCTTAAAAAAGATTAGAGATCAGAAAAGTTAAAATAGATAATATTGATTACATGATATTGAAAAGATTTCATATGGATAAAATCAATGCAGCTGGGATAAGAAGGGGGATTCTTAATTGAGGGGAAAATCTTTGCATCTAATATCTCTGAGGGTTTCCAAGCTAGCTAGTTTATTAACAATTATGTAGTGCTTACTATATGCCAGGCCTTGTGCTTTATAATTATCTCATTTGATCCTCACAATAACCTTGGAAAGTAGATGTTATAATTCCCATTTTACTGATGAAAAAACTGAAGCAATTGGTTGTTTGCTTGTTTAGGGTGACATAAGGCTAGTGAATGTCTGAGGATGGATATGAACTCAGGGAGTCCTTACTTGCTTAGCACATTTGATGTCTGCCTCGTAATTTTTTCTATTCTCTCCCAATTAGCTAATGTTAGTTGATGACTAATGTGTATAATTGTTTACTGTGGGGCAAGCAAAATAATTGTGAATGTGTAATGGGGATTTGCTGTTTGAAAGAATCCTTTAAGTTCCTTTTATAAGTGATTCCCCTAACTCTATCCTACCTCACCTCATCCCCGTACAATGAAAGTAAGAACTTGTATTCTTCAGATATTTAAACAGTAAACAAGGAAATAGGGGATAAGCTAGTTCAGTTTATCTGAGAAAAGTATATGAAGAGAAATGGTAAGAGATGAAGTTATAAGCAATTTTAAGTGTTTACTATATGATAGTCATTCATGAGGTAATGTGGTTTTAGATTGTGGAATGCATTTGATGCCATGATTAGGAATTTGACTTTTGTTTATATAGTGAGAGGGAACCATTTATGTGAGATTTTTGAGAATTGAAATTTCAGGAAAATTAAATGAAACTATTTACAAGAGTTCATAAAAACCTATACTAAGATATAGCAGTGAAGATTGAGAGAAAAGAGCTAGATGTATGAGATGTTATTGAATTAAAATTAATAGGATTTAATAACTGATTGGATATAGGAAGTAAAGGAAAGAGGAGAGTCAAAGAATATATTAGAAATGAAATGAAAATTGACATTTTCACTACCATTCTGAGGTTGTTTTTCTTGTTAAATATCTGTGAGGTTATTGTTAGAACTTGACTGAAATCTGAATATGGCACTACTCACAATAGACTTGAATTCCATATGAATGAGGCAAATCTTAAGAGTCCCAAGAGTTTTAATTCTATTGTTTATTAGTTCTGTGTGGCCAAGTTACTAATTAGCTTTATCGAGTTTCAATTTGGAGCCTCAATTCCCTATCTCCAAATAATATCTCCAAAATAAGAAAACAGTCTCCTTCATAATAATATTAAAGAATTGTTTGGCAAACTATCGAAAACTATATAGGTGTGCATAATTATTACCATTGCTATGCAATTCTTATTAACTTTTTAATGATCTGTAACTGTTATTTGTGTGGTGGTGTTTTTTTCTTCCTAAAGAAACAATTTTTCCTCTCTCACAGGAAAACACCAATCATTGTTGTTGGCAGTCTTCATAACGCCTTTGACTGATCTTCATTCTGATTTCTCCAAGTTTCAGGAAATGATAGAAACAACCTTAGATATGAACCAGGTATGCATTATAGTTTTACAAATAAAAACCAGAATGTTTTGAATAGTTATATTTTTCCATTAGCTAATTTTGTCACTTCTGAGTGTTAGTTGTAGGACTGTTGTCACCCAAAGTATTTAAGATGATTAGACAAATTGGGAAAAGTTACTTTTAATGATATAGTAGTTTTATTAGATAACACCTATGCAAGAAACCAGAAAAGTAAATTGGAGTTGAGTATCACCGATGTGCAGAAATCTTAGATTGTGATAGAGGACTTTTTTTCTAATTAGAAAAGAAAGAAAATAATATTAAAAAGCATAAAAAATTGAGAAGAAAGGAATGATGGAGATAAACCAGAAAGAAGAATACTTGGGAGAGGATATTTATTTCTTTTCAGTGGAATGCTGGTTACTAGGTAGTTGTGAGGCATAACTGTTGAAAACAGAAATGGGAAAAATCAAACTGATTTTGGAAATGTTTCAACCAGTATTAAAATTTGCATTGGATTACAAGAATGTTTCAACTAGGATTCCATTTTAGTGATCATCTTAACCCAAATCTATGGAATTTTCCAGCAGCAATTCTTTTTTTTTTAAAAGCTTTTTATTTTTTAATTTAATTAGTTAATTAATTAATTAATTTATTTTTTGCTGAGGCATTTGGGATTAAGTGACTTGCCCAGAGTCACATAGCTAGGAAGTGTTAAATGTCTGAGACCAGATTTGAACTCAGGTCCTCCTGACTTGAGGGCTGGTGCTCTATCCACTGTGCCACCTAACTGCCCCAGCTTTTTATTTTTCAAAACATATGCATGGACAATTCTTCGACATTAGCCCTTGCAAAACCTTGTGTTCCAATTTTTCCTCCCTTCCCCTATGCCTTCCCCTAGATGGCAAATAGTCCAACATATGTTAAACATGATAGAAATATATGTTAAATCTAATATATGCATACATATTTATACAATTATTGTGCTTCACAAAAAAAAATCAAAATAAAATGCAAGCAAGCAAGCAAGCAACAACAAAAAGATTGAAAATGCTATGTTGTGAACCACATTCAATTCCCACAGTCCTCTCTCTGGGTATAGATGGCTCTCTTCATAACTGAACAATTGGAACTGGTTTGAATGATTTTATTATTGAAGAGAGCCATGTCCATCAGAATTGATCCTTGTATGATCTTGTTG
>JAJPUD010006634.1:31189-63099 GCA_023553655.1 Myrmecobius fasciatus | reverse complement strand
TCTGGGACTGCTACCCAGGATGCAACTGGGATCTGAGCATCTTGCCCTGACCGCACTGCTAGCAAAGAAGTCCTTGTAATCTTCTTCTGACTAGTTGTTAGACTCCCTCTTGTTATCTATGAGCAAGAACTCTGGAAGCTGCAGCTTTAGCCTGCTTCTCATAACCTGTTCTTGATTTTCTGGGGTCTAGTCTTCACAGGTACAGCTTGCACTAGACTGCAGTCCACTGTCACCCTGGTGTCACCTCTCCTACCAAACTTTTAAATTGTCTTGGACTGGAAGATTAATTTCACCCAATTTTTTTTTTGTGGGTTTGCCACTCCAAATTTGTTTTAGGGCATTGTTTGAAGATCTTTGGAGGCATTTGGGGGAAAGCTCAGGTGAGTCCCTGTCTTTTCACTACTATTTTAGCTTTGCCCATAATTTCATGAAGAACTATAGGTGACATTGCTTCATAAAATGATCAGCTTACTCCTTTTTTCTTACTTATACTTTCTATAAGACCCAATATCATATTCTTAAGTCACGTTATTTGCATTAAAGAGCTTTAGCGAGATTGTAAATAGTGTGGAGACAGGTGAAGAGTCCAGATTTTCCAACTCTCAACATGTTGTAAGATGGTACTTTTTATTGACATATATCTTTCACCCCCATTTGTTATCAGGAATGGGTTTCATTTCCCCCCATTAAATGTTGTTATATAATTCACATATCTTTGGAAGAATCTATAATTTGTACCTGCTACAATACTTCAGTATAGTTTTTATTTAACATTCATCTTTTTCTTTCCTTTAAACAACAGTATCTTTTCCTGGTCATTTAGATCCCATGATTGTCTTGAAGAAAGCCATTTTTCTTTAGATAAGCATGCATATATCCACCAGTGGCAAGAGTTGGGTTCCCTATCCCTTTTGAGTTGTTTTTAATTGATTTTCACTTTCTTTTCATTTAAAAAAGATTTACAACCTGGTACCTTCCTGTATTGCCAGTCTTCTTACACCTTTGTCCACTCCATATATTTTTTTGTCCAACTGTACTGACCTACCTGCATTCCTCAGAATGAATATTTCATCTTCCATTTCTGTACCTTTCTGCTGACTATTTTCCATGCTTAGAATGCTCTTTCACCTTACCTTCACATCTCAAATCTTAGATTTCCTTCTGGATTCCACTCAAATGACACCTAAAGTAGGAGGGCTTTTCTCTGTCTTCAAGATACTAGTACTGCCCCTCTGAGGTTACCTTCTATCAGTTTTGTATATACCTTGTATTGTACTTATTTATGTATTTTCCCCTGTTAGAATTGAGCTCTCTTGAATATAGGAACTATTTCTGCCTTTCTTTGTATACCTGCTACTTAGCATTACACCTGGCACATACTAAGAGCTTAATAAGTTCTTATTGATTGATTAATAATAACAGTAACTAACAATGTTTTAATCGATGTTAAAATTTGTGTTTTACACAAGAATGCTTCAAGTAGGATTGTATGTCAGTACCTTGCATCTATGAGATTTTCCATCAGCAATTTTTATATAAGAATAAAGTAATTAATATATAAGGATGTTCTATAATACACATCTTTTTTTCTATATATTTCTATAGCACTTATTGTTTTTGACACTGTGCTAAGTGCTTTCCAGTTATCATTTTGTTTGATTCTCATAACTTTATGAAGTAGGTGCAATTATGATTCCCATTTTACAGAAGAAAAAACTGAGCAAACAGGTTCATTGACTTCCTCAGGGAAACAACAGCTGCTATGTATCTAAAACTGGATTTGAACTTAGATCTTCCTGAATCTGGGCCCTGTGTCCTGGAGATGAATTTCTTAGTAAGATATAAAATGACATTGAGGGTGTGATAAATTTATGTGAGAGACTTGTTCGGTATTAATGGGGAATATGGGATAGAAGGAGAGCTTTTAGCTGAGTATAAAACACTAGAAAAAAGGTAGTCCTGGACTGGATCATATGCAATCTCCTTTCTTTTCTTTAAGAAAAGTGGCTGCTTTCTTCTCTGTTTTAAGTAAATGTGTTAAATGTCCCCTTCTTGGACCATGTTTAGAAATTTTCAAATAGATGCTAATTGTTGCATTGGTCACATAAACTAAGCTTCATTCAGATTTCTGAGGAAAGGCAGAATAAGCAGAAGTAAGTTGGTCTGAGCAAAAATCACAAAAGTTTAGGGGGGCTTTGAAATGGAAATAAGTGGATCATCATACAACATCATAATAGTCCATTGGGCTTAGGGCCATGAGAATAGGTGTGGTAATCTTTTTGCATTAATATTTCATAGAATGTAAGGCAGAGTTGGGGGTTTGAAAAGTTCTCAGTAAGCTAGAATGTTGGGTTATATCTAGTAAGATAAAATTTAATTATGAGAAATGTAACGCCTTTCACTTGGGTTTTTAACAAAAAAAGGATCAAATTTTATAACTAGATGGGCAGAAATATGGTTTATCTAAAAGAGATCTGGGGATTTTTATAGACTGTACTGCATGCTCAGATGTAGGTCAGTCTTATTGCAGCCAGGAAAACTAATGTGACTGGCTTCTTTAGCACCATTTTCTGGACTAGGAAGATGATTTTCTTGCTATACCAAGAAAATCAAACCATTTCTAGAGTATTATGTTCACTTCTGGGTTCAGGAATTATATTGAGACTAGTGAATTTCCATAGAAGAGTGGGCAGGATGACGAGCACCCTCAAGAACATTCCCTGAAAGGATTGATTGGGGAACTGCTAACATTTAGACTGAAAAGGGCAACTCTTCAGATGTTTGTGGAAGGGGAATTTTTCTACTTGAGCCCAGAGGGTTCAAATTAGGAACAATTGGTAGCAAATACAGAGGTAATAAACTTACCTGAAAAATAGAATGTGCTACTTCAAGAGGTAGTAAGTTCCCCCTCCCTGGAGATCTTTCTTTCTTTTTTTTTCTTTCTTTTTTTTTTTTTGCTAAGGCAATTGAGGTTAAGTGATTTGCCCAGGGTCACACAGCTAGGAATGTTAAGTGTCTGAGACCAGATTTGAACTCAAGTCCTCCTGACTTCAGGGCTGGTGCTCTATCCACTGTACCACCTAACTGCCCTTTGGAGGGTTTGTTTTACCAAAGCAGTTGGGGTTAACTGACTTGCTCAAAGTCACACAGCCAGGAAGTGCTAAGTGTCTCATGTTGGATTTGAGCTCAGGTCCTCTTGATTCCAGGGCTGGTGCTCTATTCACTGCAACATCTAGCTGCCCCCCTTACTGGAGATCTTAAAGCAATTGCTGGCTAACCATTTCCCTGGTGTGGTGGGAATCTTACTCTGATTCAGGTTTGACTGGATGGCTTCTGAATTGCCTTTCCAATTAGTAATGGGAAAATATTTTATTCTTAATAACTTTTGTTTAGCTACAGTTTTCATCATTATTTTGTGTTCACAGGTGGAAAACCATGAATTTCTTGTGAAGGCATCCTTTGATCCTCACCTGACAGAGTTAAGAGAGTCAATTACTGATCTAGAAAAGAAGATGCAGGCATCTTTAACAAATGCAGCAAGAGAGTTAGGTAATAAAGGGAAATGAGCTCACTGGTGGCATTTTAAAGTGTTGGGAAAGATAGTGAATCTATGATTCTTTCCATCTTGTTTACTAGTACTCATATGCATGATCTTATCATAAAATTATTGAAACCCATACATCATCTGATCTGTCCCCTTCCTTAGTCTAGCTGGAGTCATCTAAGCTATGATTTCCACTGACATTTTATAACCATGTAATGATCACAACTTAGGGGACATAGTCTATAACTTATATAGTAGTTATCATTGTTTGAGAAGAGTATGTTTCTAGAAGAGAAAGCCTAAAATTTTTTTTTTTTTTTTGCTGAGGCAATTGGGGTTAAGTGACTTGCCCAGGGTCACACAGCTGTTACATGTCTGAGATCAGATTTGAACTCAGGTCCTCCTGACTTCAGGGCTGGTGCTCTATCCACTGCGCCACCTAGCTGCCCCAAGCCTAAAATTTTTTAAAGGATATAAAGCTTCCTACATTTAATTTTACTCTTGGTATCGAAACCAAAGTTTTATTTTTCCATTTATTTTCTTTTTTATTGTTGTATTAGTTTAACAACTCATAAAAGTTTGATTGAAAAGGAAAGTGTTGGGGTTTTTTTGGTTCTATGTAGACTGTTTTTTGACAGTATGTAGAAATTTGTATGTGTCTTCAACTGGGTAAAATCTACTCTTTAAAATAGAGAGAAATCCAAGTTAGGTTGAAAGCAGGAAAGTTTTATTAGGAAAATTGAACCCCACTGTGTAAGCCCTCAGTACAAAGTACAAAGGAACCCACAGCCCAGAAAAGGGGAAGTCATTTATGCTTGAAAACCACAAAGGGGAAAGTTCAAGAAGGAGTTGGGAAAAAGAATGAACAGTCTTTCTAAGGAATGGGTAGACATAGAAGCAGGATGTTTTGCAGGAATAGTTGTTCACAAGGTTAGTTGAGGTGATAGAGGATAGGGAGAGCATAACTCATCAAAGTCAGCCAGCAAACACTAGCAAAGATGTCTGGGAATGAGACGACTTTGACTCGCTGCAGGCTCCTTTTTAGCAAACAGGCTTACTCTGTCCACTGCACCTGCCTGTTAAGGTAACTCATAGGAAACAGACATTAATTTCAAGGGTATTTCCACAGTGTTATAATGAAACAACTCAAAGTTGTTTAAGAAATAATAAGAAAGATATACCACTACTATTCAGTTTTTCTCCTTCACATATACATAATCTTTATTCCACTTGGAGAGTTTTCAGTAAAACTTTAGTTTTTGAATAGGCAGTTTTCAGTTCCATCTACTTTCTATTTTCCCTCTTCCAACATTGAACTACATTTTAGAGTGTTCAGAATAATGTAGCCATCCATAGTTATAAGTATTTCCTCATACTGAATAATTACCAATAAAGATTATATGTTCTGTTTAAATCTGAATAAGAGATCTTTATTAATAAAATTAAGTTTAAAAAAGCCCAAGTGTTAGCACTGTGGGTTTTGCATTTAACCTTTTCAATGCACAACTATCATTATTTACCTCTAATAAATAACAAACTATCAGTATACAACATAGGAGGGAACTTAGAATCTAAAGTAGGTGAAATATAATTTTCATTTATATTCCATATATTTAAAATGATCCTTCTTTTCATTTGAAGTTGAATCTTTGAATGTAAGGTTTATAGAGAAGTCTAGAGTAGATTGACCCACCCAGAATAGGTTTGAAATTAAAGCCAAAAATAATTAAGTCAAGTTTTTGTTCAATATATCCTTAATAGTGAACCAAAACTTGACTTAATTATTTTCTTGTATATAGGCAAGAAGTGGAGATATCCAATTATTTAGAAATGGAAGAAATCTGCCTGCTTCTCAGCCTTCTCTCCCTGTTCCTTTCTACCTCCATTTAATTATAGATAACCTGTATGGCACTTTATATCACCGATAATATTAATAAGGAAGCCTTATTTTGTATAGCTTTAATTCCAAAACTCTTATAATTGATACTGCAATCCTAAGTAGATGTGTAGTTCTGGGTTTATGAAAAGATCCAAGAGAAAAGTAAAGAGGGAAAGAAGTATACAGAAACTTTAAAATGGGGGCTTGTTGTTGGCACCTCAGCTTCATTGATATTTTGGTTCCCTTTTAAATTTTCTTTATCTCCTTTTAGCATATCCTTTGGAGTTTTATTTTTTTTTTATTTTAAAATTTTTATTATCTTAATTGCTTCAGCTTTCAATTTGTATTAACAATCTGGCAAGTTGATCAACTTGGAGAATTTTAAGAATCAATGTTAGCAACAATTTTTCCAAGTATAGTAAAGGTATGTATATGTACAATAAAAAAAAGTGGTATAGCTTTCTTATTAGTAAGTCTGCCATGAAGAAATTCATAATTAGCCATTCTTAATCTTCTATTTATTGAATAAGAATGATAGTAACTAAGTCAAGACAGTATCATCTTAGTGATTAGAATACCATTTGCCACTGGGGCCTAAAATAAGTGTTTTGATCAGAGGTCAAATGTTAGACTGACTGATCTTGCTCAAATATGATGTACTTAAAACTGGTAAAATGAACCAAGCGTTAATTTTAAAATGAGACCCAAAACATATTAAGTGTTTGTTTGCATATGATTTTATTCTAAGAATTTTGCACTTGTTCATTATCAAGACCACAACCATTTCTTAATATACAATACCCTCCTTTAGATATACTCCTTTGATGAAGTGACCACATTTGACAGCATTTACTTTCTTCTGTACTTGTGATTCAAATGTAGTATCTGTCTACCAAAGGGAAATGTGTCATGTTCTGTTTTCTGGAACTAAGACTGATCATTGTGATAAATTTGAGTTTAGCTGCTTTTAATGTGTTCATTTATATTATATACCTTAATTTCCATTTCAAGTCTTCAGCGAACAGACATTGAGGAAGTGCCAGTGATAACTAGTTATGGTAATTCAGTGCTACAAGAGAATAAGATCAGGTTAATCTAGTTCCAGCTAGATATAGAACTCTTATTCCGTGTGTTGGGACAGATATCTAAGCTGTAAACCCCAATAGATCCTACTTTGAAGAAGATTGCAGTTTAGAGTAAGAGACAGTATATCACAGAGATGAGAGTACTGGGCTAAGACTTAGAATATTTGAGCAGTAAAATTTCCTGACATTCTTCAACTTGGCCAAATCACTAAGCCCTCTAGATTTCTGTTTCCTCATCTTTAAAATAAAAGGGTTTGACTATCTGACAACATGTATTCATGAGTGATTGCTAAAAAGAAACACCTAATCCCTTCACTATGATGTGTGATATTTTCTTATAATTTCAGTATCTAAAGGCTCCTCAAATCACAGTTGTAAGTATACCTTGAACAACCAATTGACTCACCAAATTATAGAAATCTGTGACTACTGTAGAGTATTCCCATGAGAACTTATTCACTGAAAGTGATCTATGTATCAAACTCCAAATTGTATTTTTTAGATCTTTGAATAAAAGAAATTAAGGTAGTCACATATGACTTAATAGTCTTGATGTTCTAGAAAGGAAGAAGAATTTGAGTAATTTTACAATTAGTAAATGAGTAATTTTTTTGCATTGAAAGTGTGTTTTGGTTCATTTTCATTTATTTGTCACATTTACATTTAAAAAAAAAAACTTTTCAAAAGTCATATTTCAAATCTACTTTCTCTTTCTTACTTAATCCTAAGGCTTAGAAGCTGGTAAACACATTAAACTGGACTCCAATGCACAACTAGGATATTACTTCAGAGTAACCTGCAAGGAAGAGAAAGTCCTGCGTAGCAATAAAAACTTTAACACGTTAGACGTCCAGAAGAATGGTGTTAAGTTTACCAACAGGTATGTAAATATGTTTTATTTGTATGGTATGTTTTATTTGTAAGTTGCTGATTGTCAAGGTTGCAAGATTAAGTAACCAATTTGTTTTCTCATTTTATTGTGCTAGAAGTTAGTGTACATTGATTTTTTTAAAAAAATTTCTCTATTATGAACTTTGTGAAGTTCAGCAGACAGGAATATTTCCTCATGTCAGTGTACCTTAAAGTAACTACTCTTTAGGAATGTAAATAATTCTAAAAAGAGAAACAGTAATTTTTTTTTTTTTTTTTTTTTTTTTTTGTTTTTTGCTAAGGCAATTGAGGTTAAGTGACTTGCCCAGGGTCATGCAGCTAGGAAGTGTCTGAGACCAGATTTGAACTCAGGTCCTCCTGACTTCAGGGCTGGTGCTCTAACCACTATGCCACCTAGCTGCCCCCAATTTTTTTCTTACAGTCCCCAGAAATTAATTTAAATTTTATATTATAAGGATGACTTTGCTCAATATCCAGTTTCTATTTTGAGAAAATAGTGGTATCCCAGATCCTTCTACTTGCCTAAATGTGTACCTTATTTTTATGTTGGTATATGACTCTGAAAGCCATCTATCTAGCTCATTGTCCTGAGTTTGTCTACCCAGGACACCCCTAATGTGATTTGTGCCCAAGGGAAAGACAGGCTTCTTTCATCTTTTTCTCTGCTAATAGGTCATCTTGTTATTTCTTCAATGCCTTTTTGTTTCTTCAATGTTTTGCCTTTTCCAGTTTCAGTGTGAAGAAAGAATACTGGCAAATGTAGCTGGTTATGTTAGATCAGAGTTGAATTTGCATAGTCCAAGTATAGAGGGAGTAGCTGCTTTATCCACATCTAGAGGAGTTGAGATAGTACATAAAAGTTATATACAATTTTGAGGATAGAATGGCCTAATGACATGTAAGCTTTTAAAATATGAAAGTACAACAGCCAATGTGTTTTCTTCATATAACAAGTACCCATTGTTTCTTTAATAAAAAAATAAAAGGAAGACAGTGATCTTTAAAGTTAATGCTTCGTTAATTCACAAATACTTGAACAGTGTTCAGAATGAAGGAAAAAATGATATTTGCTTAAAAAAAAAAACAGTGTAATACAGAATCATACTAGTAAATTGCCATAGAATCTCAGCATTTGAAGAGCCCCTAGAAATCATTCTCCAGTCTAATTTCTTCTTTTTGATCCCCCTGTTATAACATTGCTGATAAAGCATGTTTATCTTACATGCTTTGTTGTAAAAGTATTTCTCCCCTGTCTTTTGAGAGCTCTATTGATGAAGCTTTCAATAGAGCAGGTATATAATGTTTGTATCATTGCTGACTCTTCTTTCTGTATCATGTTATCTGATTAATTGCCAAGTCTTATAATTTCTTTCTGTACAGTAACTCTTATGTCTAGTCCCTTTTCTGCATTCAGGCAAGTACCACCCTTGTTCACTTTTCCCCTCTTCTGATAGTCTCCTGATTGTTCTTCCTGCCTCATCTTTTTCTTGGTCTAATTCATCCTCCAAATAGCTGCCAGTGATTTTTCTAAAGCCTTGGTCTATCCATTTTGCCTTCCTCCTCAGTAAACTCCAGTGACCTTCTTGTTAACTCCATGGTCATCATAAAGCCCTTTGTCACTTAAAATTCTTCACAACAAAGCTTCTTATTTATCTAGTTCTACTTTTTCTTGCTCTCCACACATTCTGCTCTCCTTCTACACTGTCCTGTGTACTATTCCTCTCACAAGACTCTTTATCTCTTGTTTCTATGTTATTGCACTATTTTTTCTCATGCCTGGAATGCTTTCCTTTCCAACCTTCTGACCCTTAGAATCCCTTGCTTCCTTTAAGACTCTGTAAGAGGCAGCTAGGTGGCGCAGTGGATAGAGCACCAGTCTTTAAGACAGGCAGACCTGAGTCCAAATCTGATCTCAGACATTTAACATTCCTTAGCTGTGTGACCCTGGGCAAGTCACTTAACCCCAATTATCTTAGCAAAAAAAAGAGAGAGAGAGAGAGAGAACTCTCAGCATAAGCAGCCCTCTTCTCTAGAGTCCTTTTCTGCCTCCTTGGACTATTATTGCCATACTCTCTGAGGTTCAGCTACTTTGTGTTTATGTGTGTCTCTCCTCTGCATCTTTTGCAGCTGATCCGTTCTTTACTCAGAGAGCTCTTACTTTAATTCAGAAATTAATTTTCCTTTCACAAAGACTGCACCAAGCCATTATCTACTCTAGTGGCATCGTATGCTTACAATTAAATATAAATACTTCTATTTAGCTTTAGATGATCTTCACATCTTTCCCTCAACCTGTCTTTACAGCCTCTTTGAACATTACTACTTCTTCAATCCAATTAAACTAACTATCCCTATGTTGTATAATTTAGGTTTTACAACTTTTGGTTCTTTTCTTCTTAAATTAAATCTTAAAATCCTGCAAGTTAATATTGCTTTTAAAAATTGCACCTTTTCAGTATTCCCTGCCCTAGTGACCCCTCTCCTCCCTCCGAATGGAGAGTGGAAAGTGAATAGCTGAGAATTTTCCTAAATCTTCCATTTAACAAAGAGCACCCAGGACAGCCACCTCATTATTTCCTGTTTGGCTGCATTCTTCTGGACTTTTACCACTACCAACAGCACCCCTTTTTAGCTTCTTTTTTGTTGTTGTCTTTTCCCATTAGATTGTGAACTCTTTGAGAGTAGGGACTGCCTTTTGCCTTTTTATTCTCAGTGTTTTATAGCAGATGCTTAATACATATTTATTGACTGGCTGACATTCATAAATATCCCTTCAGTTTCCAATTCTTTTCCATTGCAAAAAGTAACTTGGAGTTACTTGCTATGAATATTTCTATATATCTTTAGATTATGCTTGGCTTAAATCTTGTCTCTCCTTTAATCAGTCCTCCATCTTATTCTTACCTCTTTTTTCTCTCCTTTGTTCTTGTTGAGTGAAATATATTTCTGCATCTGTGTGTGTGTGTGTGTGTGTGTGTGTGTGTGTGTGTGCGCGTGCGTGCGCATTTCCCTCTTTTGACTGGTTCAGATGAGAGAGGGAGGGTCAATTGTTAGCCACTCTCTCTATCCCTTCTTTGTTTGCCTGTAATGCTCCTGGGAGTTTTCATTTAAGGGTTGCTTTTAGTAGATGACCAATGATTTTTTTTTTTTCCTATTTTGACTTTGAGATCTGGATGATTTTCTTTTATTTCTTGAAATATGATATCTAATGGCAGCCCTTTTTGTAGTGGCTAGAAACTGGAAACTTGAATGGATGCCCATCAATTGGAGAGTGGCTGAATAAATTTTGGTATATGAATGATGTGGAATATTTTTGTTCTGTAAGAAACGACCAGCAGAACAATTTCAGAGAGGCCTGGAGAGACTTACATGAACTGATGCTGAGCAAAATGAGCAGAACCAGGAGATCATCATACACAGCAACAACAATACTATATGATGATCAATTCTGATCAACAATGAAATGTTTCAAACCAGTTCCAATTGTTCAGTAAAGAAGGCCATATACACCCAGAGAGAGGGATATGAGATATGGACTACAACATATCATTTTCATGCTCTCTTTCGATGTTTGCTTGCATTGGGTTTCCTTTTTCAGATATTTTTTGTTCATGTAAATACAATTGTTCTTGCACAGCAAGATAAGTTTGGAAATATGCATACATATATTCTACTTGTCAAATATTTTAATATAATTAACATGTAGTGGACTTCCTGCCATCTAGGGGAGGGGAGTGGACTAGGGAGGAAAATTTGTAGTGGAGGGCTATCTCTTCTTGAGCTGTGAGATATATTATATTTTCTTCTATTTTTTTCAGTCTTTTGGCTTTATTTTAATTTTTATTTTTGTCTCATGAAATAATTTTCTTCTATTTGTTCTCCTTGTCTAAAGTTTCTCCCTGCTCCAGCCTTCCAAATAGCATGGTGATGTTCGTTCCTTCCTTCCTTCTTCCCTCCTTCCCTCCCCTCCTTTCCCCTCCCCTCCCCTCCCTTCCTCCCTTCCTCTCTTCCTTCGTCCCTCCCTTCCTTCCTTCTTTCCTCTTTTTATTTTTCCAAATACATGTAAAGATAGTTTTCAATCATTCATCTTTGCAAAGCCTTGTGTTTCAAATTTTTCTCCCTCTCTTCTCCCCTTCCCTAGACAGCAGGCTATCCAGTATAGGTTAAACATGTGCGGTTCTTCTGAACATAATTCTAGTCATCATTCTGCACAAGAAAAAAATGAGACCAAAAGGCCAAAAAGGAAAAGAAAAACCCCAACCCCAAGCAAACAACCAACCATAATAATAATTACACCAACAAAGGTGAAAATACTATGCTTTGATCCACATTTAGTCTCCATAGTTCTCTCTCTGGGTAAGGATGGTTGTTTACATCACAAATGTATTGGAATTGCAAGATGATGTTTCTGAAACCAAGATCTGATCATATTGCCTTCTTACTCAGTTAACTCCGCTGGCTCCCATTTAACTCCATCATCAGATACAAAGCCCTTTTTCTTTTAATATTCATTCAAAAATGACAAAAAGTGCACTACTACTACTTGTATAAACATTTTAGAATCCCTTTCAAATCTGCTTCTTCCTAAACTTTATTCCATTTTGTGGCTCTGTTTCTGTTTTATATTCTTTCCCACTTAAATTCATTAAAAATATGATGGCCCTATAATAATCTTAGACACTCAGATCCCAAATTTTGGAATGAGCTTTGACTCCTCCTTTTCCTAAACATTCAATTTATTTTTAAGTTCTCTTGATTCTGTCTCCATAAAATCTCGTACATATGTTTTTTTTTTTTATTATTATTATTATTTCACATATACCACTGCCCCCACCATAGAAACCCTCCTCTTAATTGGGATCCCTTATTTCCTTCCTTGGGTACAGGTAAGAACATCAACCCTGCTTAAGCATGTAAGGTCTTCCAGAGTCTGTCTCCATTCTACTTTTTAAAGCTTATTCCATCTTTGTTATTTTCAAGTATTCTACCTTCCAGTTCAAATAAACTATTGGCTGTTTCCTAAACTCTATATGACATCTCCTGCTTTCATACAATTTCACATGCTGTCCTTTATGCTTGTACTACTTTTTTAGCTCCTGTTTTTTGCCTTTGTAATAACTGTGTACACACTTTCTTCTGACATTGCTACCATGCTGTCGTAGGTCCTTGTTATCTCATACCTCACTTATTGAAATAGCCTCTTGATTGGACTCTTTGCTTCAAGTCTTTCTCCATTCCATCATTCATTTAGCTGTATGATTGATTTTCCTAACATACTGTTCTGATCATGTCAGCCTTCTAGTAGCAAATTCCACTGGCTCTCTCTTTGCCTCCAGGATCAAATATAAAATCCTCTCTTGCTTTTAAAGCTTTTAAAGCTATTTCTTGTACAGGACAGATGATCCATCTCTTTATTTATTTATTATTTTTTAGTCTGTACAGGGACTTGTTTTTCTGACTTAGAGTTTTATTCAAGCAAAAAAAAAATTCATAGGCAAACATTTTTCATTGGAGAATCATAGTATAGAAATAAAAATTGAGCCAGGACTGGTGAAATATAATGTAAGCCAGTATTAAATTAAGTAAATAATATATTGGCTAGGCACTATGCTAATTAATAAACTAATAGCCAACCTAGCATTTTGAACTTAAGAACTGTTCTTTTTGATGTCTGGATTTATATCCTAATTGTCATTTGTTGACCCAGATGGCAAAAAATCTTTTCGCTGCTACTATAGCAAAATGAATAATACAGTTACTCAGATAATTTAAGATTTGTCACAATTCTCTGATTTTCATTTCCAGCAAATTGGCTGCCTTCAATGATGAGTACCTCAAAATTAGAGATGAATATGAGGAAGCCCAGGATGCCATTGTTAAAGAAATTGTCAACATCTCTTCCGGTAAATATAACCAAAACAATACCAGCAATTGTTTAAATATAACAGTTTTCTTTAGCAAGAGAAATCTCAGTTTAGTGCACAAAAAATAGTTTTTATTACTGAATTACACAGTGACTATTTAGTTTGTTAGGTATTAGTAAGAGGAAAACAAAATTTTTAGAAAAATATAAAATTAGACTGGAGAGAAATTTCAAATAAAATTGACTTTTAGGCAGCTTTGTTTGCAGTATATTATGTAATTGAAAGTGAGGATATTTGTAGGAGAAAACTGGAAAGTATGTAGAAAGATTGCAGGCTTTTGTGAAACAGGTGGGGAAAAGATGATATAGGGAATTTTAGCTGTCTGCATTAAAATCTGTACAAAAAACTTTTCAATGATAATATGTACATATATCAAGAATTATTATGAAGGCAAAGCATATCTAATAGAAAATCTGTGTTCACATGCTGCCTTCTGGAAATTAGAAGAAAAACAAGACCATTCTTCAGCGTATTGGGTAAAATCCTTTTCTCAATATAAGAAAGGACTTGGATAAGTGTCCCACAGAGTGAATCACATGGATAGATTGGTGATCTGCATATTGGATGATTGTCCACATTGATGATATGATACCTTTAGTGGAATAGGAATCTTGAAGCCATCACCACATCTAAGACAAGTGTTGGGGAGCTTTTAAAATTGTAATTCTTGGACTTGGTTCCAGCAGCACTTGCACAATCTGCCTCAAGAGGTTTTTGTTAGGAAGGTAGGTGCTTAGAAAGCTCTATAGGCATGAATGGTTTTGAAAGCAACTCTGTAGCAGACACTGTATACCTTTAGTTTATATAACTCCAATCTTTTTTAATTATGAAGGGAATGCAGGATTGAAATTTTTGTGTCCTTTACATAAAGGGAAAATTTTATTTGAAGCCATACATATGGGGCTTTTGAGCTGAAAATTTGAAGATTCATCAAAGATTAAATTCCATGTTATGGTTTCTTTGTAATTAAAGAAAGTAGCGTCAGTTGGGATCTGTCATTAATATTTGAATATTGTCCTGATCTGGAGAATTATACACACTATGCCTGTCCCATTCAGCGTTAAGAATTTAACTTTTATTGAATATTCTGAAAAGGTAAATAGGGACTTTTTCAGTAAGCCAGTAATGAAAGAAAGGAAAAGGGACAACATACTAATTATTATTACATTTAAAATGTTTTATTTATTTATGTTTTATTTTCAAATCAGTCATATTTTAAGTATTCTTAAATAAACACTTAATTTATGACATAAGTTTCTAGCAGGATTGTTTCTTGAATTTTGACTTTCCTATGTTAATTAAGCCTAATATGTAGGTAGCATTCAATCAGGGTCTTTTTTTATTTTTAAATTTTTGGTGAGGCAATTGGGGATAAGTGACTTGCCCAGGAATATACAGGTATGAAGTGTTAAGTGTCTGAGGTCAGGTTTGATTTCAGGTCCTCTGACTCCAAGACCATTGCTCTATTCTCTGTGTTATCAACCTCCCCCAATCATGGTCTTTTTAGAGAACTTAAATTAACAGATTTTTGTTGAGTGTGGGCTTTGAGTACTCTTGTTTATTTTTGTTTTTGTAATTTTATTATGTTTAAGAAAGTATTTTCATGGTCTAACTGGATATACTTTCTTTTTTCTTCAGTTTTTAATTGATGTCTATGGTTTTTACATCTTTACTTTTGAAACATCTCCCTCTCCCACCACTATGTGGAATGTTATTCTTTTTAACAAAGATTAGAAAAAGTAGTTCAGTAAAACTCATCAATATAGCAACCAAGTCTGTTTGTTTATGCAGCATTTTGCACCTCTGCAAAAAAGAGGGAAATACATCTTTTCTCATCTATTTGAGGTCAGGCTTATTTGTAATACTGTCTTTTTTTGCTCTTCATACATTGCTGTAGTCATTATGTTTGTTGTTTTTCTGGACTTTTCAGAATTCTTTATATTTTATTTTATAGTACAATAATATTCTACATTATAGTATAGTTTAGTGGCCATTATTCAGTCAAAGTTTGTTTACTTATTTTTAAAGCATTAAAATATACTTAAACCCCTTTGCAATAATGGTCTCTATACACTACTAGTTAGAGGAAGCAAGACTTGGTAGTCAGAAAGACTTGGCTTCTGGTTCTGTAGTGGCAGTACCACTGCCTAGCTGTCTTGGAACAAGTCATTTAACCTCTTATTTCCTCAAACTTCAGTTTTTTTCATTTTTAAAATGAAGAGGGCTGAAGTGCCTGGACTTTGATGACTCTCCTTCCCCCTTTCTTTTCTCTCTTTCCTCCTTTCTCCCTCACTTTCTTTTTCCTCTCCCTTCTTGCCTTCTACTCCTTAATGTTTAGAAAATTCTCTTTTTACTTCCATCCCTCTTCCTTCCAGACAGCTTGGGGGTCATGACATTATGAAATCTTCCCTTATTTTTCCTTTACGTCAAAGTAATTTTTCTCTCTTCAAATTTTCCTAGAGATTGGACTCTCATGCTTTACACTTTACTTTATATTTCTATATTCATCTTTATGCATTTATCTGACACCAGTAATAGGAGGTAATTCCCCTTTGAAGGCAGTGACCTTATTTTTTACCTTATATCTCCAACATATTTATTTGTGGATTGAATCAGTGGAAGTATTCATTGAAAATATGCTGAATTCGGGCATTTAACAGTAATTACTGAAAATTTTTTAATGTTTTGAAATTTGTACATTACACTCTGTGTGTATGTGTGTGTGAGAAAGAGAAGGAGGGAGGGAGGGAGGGAGGGAGAGAGAGAGAGAGAGAGAGAGAGAGAGAGAGAGAGAGAGAGAGAGAGAGATTAGTTTTTCTATTTCAAATTGATTTTTAGCCTTTTTTAAGAAAAAGTTCTGTTATAGTAAATAGAGGAGTTGATTAGTTTATACTTTATTTAGATAATATATATAAATTTAGAAATGCAAATTGAACAGAGATTGGGACAATTATGTTTCTTTTTTTTGCTTTGCTGTCATGTTCTATATTTATGATTAAACATTTGGGGGGGGTGTTTGTTTTTTATTATACAGGCTATGTAGAACCAATGCAGACACTGAATGATGTATTAGCTCAATTAGATGCAATTGTCAGTTTTGCTCATGTATCAAATGGTGCACCTGTTCCATATGTACGTCCAGTCATTTTGGAAAAGGGACAAGGGAAAATCATTTTGAAGGGTTCCAGACATGCCTGTGTTGAAGTTCAAGATGAAGTCGCATTTATTCCCAATGACATATACTTTGAGAAAAATAAGCAGATGTTCCACATTATTACTGGTAAAAATTGCATTGCTTTTCAGTTTTTTGTTTTTTAAAAAAGTATTAATTTAAAACATTTTTTGGAAATTATTTTTGAAAAATTATATTTCTTGATATTTAAACAAAAGCATATTGTTTGTTATTGTTTTGAAATACTGTTTAAAGTAGTTTGTAAGGGAATTCTTCTAAAATTCTTGTTCAAGTATTTAAAAGTTCCATGCCTTTGGCCTCAAAACATTTTTATGATCTAGTACTTTGATTACCCAAGATATTAGCTTTCTCTTTGAACTTTTTATTATAGGGACATACTGTCAAATCACTGAGTAAAAGGTTGAACAGGATCTAGGACATAAGTTTTAGGTCACTCAAACTGCCTTTGTGACTACTCTTTGGGATCAGTCATTAAACAGATCCCCATATCTCTCCACAACGTGAATGAGAGATTATTTCAATTCAGCTCTGTCTTTGTTTCTTGATCTGTCATTTTAATTAAGAAATATAACAAGCAAGCCTCTCAATGATAGATTCTGGTTTATAGAGGCAATCTCATCAGAAATTGAGATGCTCTTTCTTCACCATAAGTCTTAAAACATTTCTCCTGTTCTTTATTATTTTTCTCCCCCTCCCCTTATTATTTTTCAAAGAAAAATGCATAGTTTCTAACAATTGATTTTGGATTCATCTTCTGTTATATTCAGTCTGTATTTTTCCTTCATATTTTGAAGTAGTAGATCTTTAGAAAGAAACATTTTTTAGTTACCTTGGTCGATAATCACTGATGTCTGCCATGCTTCTTTGTCCAGTCTTTCCATTTTTAAAAATGTTAGATGAATTCTGTATGATTTTCTAGCCTAGTTAAATTAAGGAGCATGCTCTCTAATGAGAACCTTTTTTTTTTTTTTTAATGAAGCAATTGGGGTTAAGTGACTTGCCTAGGATCACACAGTTAGGAAGTATTAAGTGTTTGAGGCTGGATTTGAATGCTGGTCCTCCTGATTCCAAGGCTAGTGCTGTATACACTATTACCCCGAGACACTATTCTTTAAGTCAGACATTTTAGTTTTTTCAGATGATACCACCTAAGCATTGTACAATATTGCCCTAATAGTAGAAAACTTGAAATTGGTTAGTTTTTAGTTGCATGGCTAGAATTCCCAGTCAGCTAACTTCTGTATATTATCTACCCACTTCACAATTTTTAATTGTCCTTTTTTTTTTTAAAGAATTTTTAATATGTTCTGTTTATTAGCAGTAGGACATAGTGTTGTTTGACTTTTAATTTTTATTTTCAGGCCCAAATATGGGAGGTAAATCAACATACATTCGCCAAACTGGAGTAATAGTTCTGATGGCTCAGATTGGCTGTTTTGTACCATGTGAGTCAGCAGAAGTGTCCATTGTGGATTGTATCTTGGCCCGAGTTGGAGCAGGTGATTGTCAGCTGAAAGGTGTATCTACGTTCATGGCGGAAATGCTAGAGACAGCTTCTATTCTCAGGTAAAGAGGTCCTAGTTCTGATTTTTTAATCCTTATTGAGATGGAAATACTGTGAAGGAGAACCATAGGTATAAAGAAAATAAAATTTAGCTCTCTCCCAAGTCCTTCTCTCCTGAGCTTTCACCTCAAATACTACATTTGGTCCCTATTTTCCTATCCCAGAACTCTACACAAATCTTGTGGCCCTTCATTCAGCTCAGGATTTTGATGGTTTTCTAAAGGAAACCAAGTTACTAGATTGCTATTAGTTAATGACTCATGGAAAAGTAAACATAGCTTGAAATGGATTTATGTTCAATTCCTGACTTCTTTGTGACTCTTCATATATGGCAGACCCTGAGAAACTTCTTCCCCTCTTGCCTGCCTTGCCTCTTCTCCCAGTTAAAAATAAAGAGTTATTTCCTTCTAAATATCCTCACACCCATCTATTTTAAAAGTCTCATTGAAGGTACAGCTTTAAATAGTTGCCAGAATTTATTTTATTCAGTAACTCAGAATCTTTTATATATATATATTTTAAGAATCTGTTCTTTGATCTTTATTATTGTGAAAGTATAATAGTTATGAAAATGTATTTAGTGGCTTGTGATGAGTTTCAGACTTTGCTGTATTGACTCAGTGACATGGCAGTTATTGTTGCATTGTGCATTTTCTCACCGTTGTGTTTGCCTTTCTCTGTTCTCTCTAGCTGTTCAAATTCACCTGTTTCTTAAGACCCAGAAATCACTTACTTGGGGGGTTTTGTTTATAATAATCCTAATGTGAAGTTGCATCTGTTTTCTCTGAGCTGCTTTCACAGTTATTTTCTGTGCCTTTCATTTGGCACTGACCTACATGCTGTCTTGACACTTCTGTTGTCTTAACTTTTACTTTTCATGTGTATATCTTATCTCCCCAACTAGATGGTAAGTTTCTTATGGGGAGATACTATTATGGTGCTTTGTTTTTCATTAAAAGTATTGGCCTTGCTCAAAACTATGTTATGGAAAAACTTAATGTGATTTTATTTCTTAGGTCTGCAACCAAAGACTCTCTGATAATCATCGATGAGTTGGGAAGAGGAACTTCCACCTATGATGGATTTGGGTTAGCATGGGCTATTTCGGAGTATATTGCCACTAAAATAGGTGCCTTCTGTATGTTTGCTACTCATTTTCATGAACTGACAGCATTGGCTGACCAGTTGCCAACAGTGAATAATCTACACGTTTCAGCATTAACTACTGATGAGACATTAACTATGCTATATCAAGTAAAGAAAGGTGAGATTGTGCTAATGTCAGTAGCAAAGCTGTTGTATGTCCTATGTGACTAGGGGAAATGACTGCCAGGAGCTTATGTCTTGACTTTAAGAAAAAGTGAAATTGAATTCTTTTGGAATAGTTAGTCAATTAGTCAATAAATATTTTTTAAGCACCTGCCATACACCAGGCATTGTGCTAAGCACTGGGTATACCAGAAAAAAAGAGCAAATGGCAATCTCTGTGCTCAGGAGTTTACATTCTACTGGGGAAGACAAACAGCAAGCAAATATATACAGTCAAGATATATGCAAGATTAATGGGAAATAATGAAAAGAGGCAAGAATAGTACCCCCTAAATATAATTCAGATGAGCCCACTTTTTAGCTATCAGAGATTGTCCCACAACTTCCCTTATCAGTGTTAGTGGACTATAAGATCCTTGAAGACAGACTATTGGAGGATGGGGGGGGCGGCTTAGTTTTACTACTGCTTACTGTTATCACCAGCTAATACTGGTATATAGTTAGCATTTAGTTGCTTATTGAACTTAAGTGAATATCAAGTTTCCATTTGAATTTCCTATTGAATAACGACAGTTATTATTATTCCATCAAATTTAGAGTTTGAACACTACTCTTCTGCAGTTAAATTAAATTTAGACTTATCTATGATTTTTTTCCCATGAATTTTTTTGATCATTTAAAATTGCAAAGGCAAAGAAGTATCATTTCGCACCTATGTTTTAGTGAATAACTTAACCCTTTGTATATTATTCCTTCAGTAAAGGTAGTCAATGCTACCTAATAAGATTACCAAAATCATCAATGAGTTAATTGCTAGGATAGACTTTTAAACTTCATTGTTTACACATTCACCAGTCTTCAGAGTAACTACTTTTGCTAGGTGTTCCATCAGGTAGCCATGTTTGTATTTCTTAATTGGTAATTTACAAACCAATAAGAGAGACAGATCATCATCATTTTCTCATTATTGTTGTGACTTGTGCTTCATAAGTGATCCTTGTGAATGACTTGTGCTTGAATTGATATTGTTGACATAATTACATCTATTTTTAATTGGAATTTGAGTAGTCTAGTCTGTTAGGAATTTAAATCAAATTACATTGTGTCTGAGCAGTGCAAAAACAAGTTCCAAATACCAAAAAGCAGCTTTTCCAAAAGAAGACTTGGTGAAATTGGCAGTTTACGATTTCACTTGCCACTATTGTACTGTGGTATCTTGGAGAAACAGAGATTTCATTGATGCAAGTATTTCTTCCATCATTCCAGATTGAAACTCATTCATGCTTTGTTATGCTATGTGATCTTTGTTAACATTCTCCCCATAAGTCATCCAGAGAGAATCTGTGCAGTGTTCTGGAAGCTTTCCTCTAGGCTCATTTCATCGTTATTCCTTTTCACTGTATGACTCTCCCATCTGCTTTTGTAATCCTGTATTTCTTGAATGATATCTTTTATATTATCCTTGTGCATAAGTTATACTTAAAGTATATTTCAGCTTACTTGCATCCATTATCCATATCTGTTTGGATCACTTAACTACTTTCGGATTACTTGGAGATTGGGATGTTTCATGATTCTCAGCTGTATAGCATTACTCAGAGAGAGCAATGATATTTAAAAGTGGTTTTATGTATGTGTGTCTCTGTACCCAAAAGCAATGGCATAGGCATTTTTCCTCCATTTGGTTTTTCTTTTATAGTTTGTTGAGCCTGTTTCTTTTCATTAATCAAGGATCTTATTAAGAAAACCCTATAATGTTCTGTCTGGAGCTTCATGTTGCTATCTGCACAGTGTCATCCATAAGTAGGAACATCTAGAGCCCTTCATCATCAAGAAAGAATCCTTCCCATTTTATCCTTATTCAAGTCAGTCTCCATGACAGCGCAGAACCTTTGGCAGGCAATCTCTATTTTATACCTTGTGGCTATATTTAAAAGGTCATTGGAGAAAGTTTGCATTTATTAAAATGTTTTAAATAGTCTAGATATTGAATTCCTTGTTAGAACAGAACGTAAGATTCTTTTGCTCTGTTGATTCAAAAACTTTTTGTGTTTTTAGAAAACAAGCATGGATCTTATAATTATCTATACCTTTCCACTGAAAATGATAGTTCTTAATGTCCTCTGGCCTTTTATTGGCAGCACAGTTCTAAAGGGGCATTTTAAAATTATTTTTTATTTCATGGTTTGTATTGGCTAGTGATTTAATTAATAAATTTATTAACCTATTATGATGAATTGCTATATATTGTATTAGGTTGTCCTTTCTGTATCCTAAGACAACTTGCCAGAAGAAACCCTGTCTTTCACTTCATTGGCATAGTTTTCAGGGTCACTTCTGAGCCATCAACAAAATAGGGCTTAGTAGAAGATTCATTATTATATCCAAAAGATAGCTTATGATTTTGAATGAGCACATTAAGTGTCTTTTTTTTAATGATGAGGACAAGAAACTTCCATCTCATAATTAATCAATAACCTCGTTTTTAACCTCTTAGACTGGAGTTACATACATTTTCTGTGGTACTTGTATTGGAGGATAAAATAGTATTTGAAATCAGATCATAGGATCATAGACTTGGAGCTTGGAGGAGACTTGAAGGCTGTACCATCCAACCCTCTCACCTCATATCCCATTGATGAGGAACGTAGTATAAAAAAGTGACGTACTCAGGATAACAGTGATTTTCTTTGATTGAACTTTAACCCAGGTCTTTCTGACTCAAGTCCAGTGTGTTCCATACCCTGCTGTGCTCACTTTTTCATGGACCAGTAATTTATTCAACTCAGTATTTCAGTTTTCTCCTCCTTGACATGAATTTGATAACATTTAGATCTTCATAAAGTGTTTCATAAGAAAATTGGTTGGATTAATGCAAATCAGCTCTTTTCTCTGGCTGTTTGCTTAGTGGAGTTCTAGAAAAGATTTGGTATTTTAGTGTTGTTTCTTATGCTTTAATTAATAGTTTTCAAGGGTGGTGTGAATGCCAAGTCACAATCACCTGTGCCTTCTAGTGGAGGCTTAATTAAAAGCTCATTTTTACTTTGGTCAGAATCATTTGCCAAGCATTTTTTAATGTATAGTTAGATTTTCTAATGAAACATGAAGGAGAATTAATTTCAGTTCTGTAAGCTGCTATTCTATCTCTGATTTCTTGCAGGTGTCTGTGATCAGAGTTTTGGGATTCACGTTGCAGAGCTTGCTAATTTTCCTAAACATGTAATAGAGAATGCCAAACAAAAGGCCCTAGAACTAGAAGAATTCCAGCATTTTGGAAAACCTCAAGAATCTGATGACACAGAACCAGCAGCCAAAAGATGCTACCAAGAAAAAGAGGTTTGTCACTTTGTAAATATAGCTATTTAAGCTGACTGACAAGACTAACAACATAATAAAATTAATCACAGCCACCATGTTGCCATCCTAGAAAGCATGACTATATCCGTCATGAGTTATCTGACTGATTGATAATTGGCTTCTATAGAATCTGCTAATATATAACAACAGATCAATATTTATTAAGCACTTAATTATGAGCTAGGCAATGTGCTAAGAACTGAGGACACAAGAACAGACATAAAAGACAGTCTCTACATGCTACTGGGGGAGAAGGAAAAGTACCCTGAGAAGAGAAGCCTTTGGACAGGGCTGCTCATGACAAAGTGTGCAAGTTCAGAGTGAAGTGAACAAGGCTGGCATCCCTCAGGAAAGAGCAGTCTTAACTTTCTGGTTCTGATATATCTATATATGTTCGGAAGAGAAAAATGAAGAGAAAAATTTCAAAAATGAAGAAACATGGTCCACTTTTATATTAATCTAAGTATGAGTTAGATAAACATTAGAAAACGAATGGTACAAAACAGTTAAGCATTATTAAGTACCTTCTGTGGTAAGAAGGAAACATCCCTTTGAGGGAATTATCATGTACATAGAAAAGTAGCTATGAAATCTGTACAAAATAGATGTGAAGTCATGGGGGAGTGATTTGGGAAGCAGGTTGGGCTACCCATATTAGCTGTGCAGATGCTGATGGCAGCGCAAGGCGCTGACCATCTTTCTGTGAGGAAAAAAAAAAAACTGCCCTAAGGAGTAGTACTATAAACATTGTGGTTTTATCCAGGGGTTTACCTCCTTTACCAACATAGGGTGTCATCTGTCCGTACTTTAGTAGAGAAGCTGACAAGATGTTCTCTCATCTTTGGTGAAGCCTTTTTGCATTGAGACAGAGTGATCCTTTGGCACATGATTTTTTACCAGGCCAGTACTTGAACCACTGTGATGAACCTTGTCCAATTGTACCTTATTAATATGACCTTGGAGAATCCAGAGGTTATCTATATTCCCCATTGAGACTTGTTTAGTATGTCTTCAGTGGAGGATACAACAGGTATACTAATTGAGTACTTAGAAAAGACAGTGGTGACAGCATTGTTTTCCTGGAGAGGAGATTGATCTTTAAAAGATGGAAAGAATTTGGAGAGACAAAAAGGAGACATTAGAGTATTCCATATGCATGAATGGAAAAATCTCTGTCTTCCCTCTCTCATTCTCTGTCTCTGTCTGTCTGTCTGTCTCTCTCTCTCTCTCTCTCTCACACACACACACACACACCCCTACACCTACCCATCCTTCAAAAATGTTACAGTGGAATCACATAGTGTTTCTCAAATGTCCTTTCCACTACTAAAAAATGTCAAAAAACCTCAAAAATCTTTTTGTTTCTGTGGGCCATATTTATTGAAATTAAAATTATTAGAAATTAAAATGTCTTGATATTATGAAAATATTTCTTATCTACTAGATCCCCTGAAAGATTCTTGGGGATTCTTAGTGTCTCCAGACTATACTTTCAGAATTGCTATATAGTTTTTTAGAGTAAACTAAATAATGCAAATAAATGGAAAGATTTTAGTTTTTGCCTACTGCGTTTTATTCTTTTATGTTCAGATGTTATTATTTTGATAGGTGATGTTATAGAGTATTATTATAGAATTATAATTCCAGTTATATTCAGATTTATGATTTTATTTCTATAAGTAAGAATATGATACCAGAATTCCTTCATAGTAGAATGAGATATTTAGCTAAACCTGATGTTCTGGTTAATTGAAATGCTTTTCAAATACTATGCATTTCAGAGTGCTAGGAGTGGTGAAGGAAGATATTTTTTATTTTCTTCAATAATTGCTAGAGCTCTGTACCTCCTATGGATGAAGAAACCAAAATAGCCTCCTTCTGTTTGCATTAGTGTGTTGCATTGGGAAGCATATATCTAACAAGTAAAGAGATCTTACCTATGTTCCTCCTATTAGAAGAGAAGGTGAAGTGATTCATAAATCTCATAAATAGCAAATAACAATTTTGGGATTCCTGGGTTCTCTGACAACCTCCCCCCGACCAGTTCTCCTCTCACTATGCATCTTTGCTTGGAAACTGCTTTTAAAAAAAATACAGTCTTTAGGTTGCAACTTGGGTTGTAATTGCTTTTGAAATCTGCCTTTAACTTGAAAATACTGAGCTTGTTGAGAGGCCCTGGACGTTGTTGACCACTGAACTAGTCACCAATATGCATTTTTTCTAAGAAATGAGTGCAGTGTTTGGTATTACATCTTAATGAATTTGGATTTGGAGAAGATATTTTAAAGTCTAATTGTGTGTTCTTTTTTTTTTTTTCCAGCAAGGTGAAAAAATAATTCAGGCATTTCTGACCAAGGTAAAGGAATTGCCTTTTGCAGAAATGTCAGAGGAAGCTATCAGAACCAAACTGAAACGACTGAAGGCCGAAGTGATAGCACAAAATAACAGTTTTGTGAATGAAATAATTTCACGGTTAAAAGTTACTCCATGAAAAACTCCACAATGGAATGAACACATTTTGTAATTTTTTTTTTTAATTGTAGAAAGCCCCCACTATGTTAATAATTTTTTTTTGTAAGGTTTTATATTTTTCCCTTGGTGTTTTAGAAATGGATTCACAGATTACTGAATAAAAGTTTAGTATTATGTTTCTTTAAATCATTTGTGTAGACACCTGTTTTGAAAAATGAAAGTTTTATATAGAGGAATTGATATAGAATTGGAAGGGGATTTGTAGTCCAACTTCTGCGTTACAAAGAAGAGTAAGAAAGTGCCCAGGATGTTGAATTATCCAAAAACAGGAAGCACTACCCCTGCCCAGTGTAAACAAGATACACAGCGCCAAACTCCATTGTGCTGGGCCAGAATGGGATAATTAGCCCTCAAAATAAAACATCCTAAATGCCTTTCAGACAATCAAGAAAATGATTTGACTGTGGAGTTCAGTTATAATGGCATTAAGGACTTTTTGAAATTCTTTTTGTTTGGGCAGTAAAATACAGGGCATGTGGTCCTGGGGAAATCATGTGAAGTTTGAAGATTTGTATACTTTAGTACAGTATAAGTTTTTCTAAAAGATACATTATGCATAATAATAACCACAGAAGCACAGACGTATGAACTTTCAATTATGCAAAGAGATGAAAACTAGTTGATCCCTTCAGTACACACCAGGTGGTAAATATTTAACAAGCCCCTGGCACAGATGGCAGTTCTTCAGAATTGAAGAAACTTAGAAAAACAAGTCCTTTATCAACTTAGAGCATAGTAAGCTAAACATGATATCTAGAGATATATTTATAACTCCTTCATTTTACACATGAGGAGATAAAACCCAGAGATGTGTGAGACATGCCTAATGTCTGTGGCAGAAGCAGCGCTTAGAACCCAGGTCTTCCAGCAGTTAGTCCAGTGTTCTTCCTATTTACTATCCATTACTCCTCGAAGTGACTTGTTTTCTGCTCAAATCCAAGCGCTGACTAATCATGTCAGTAGGCAAGAGTAGCAAGTAACCAAGTGCTTCTACTTCCACTGTCAATTTTCCAAGTTTTACAAATTTAATTAAGTTGGCAAGTAGACATATACATATATCTTATCTTTTGCCATTCTTACTTAACTTCTTTCAAAGAGTAAGCCAGAGTATTTTGCTACTTATAAGCAATATTATTAACTGACTATTATTTAGTTAGACTGAAATTTATGGCCACAATAGGACTTGTTGATTGTTTGATAGATTTTCAATGGCTTTAATTTTCCATGTTGTCCTTTCCCATTAACTATGGATGATGCTAACATTGATTTTACTATTTGGATAGTACAAGCTATGTAACTGGGGAATAGAGCAGACTTGTAAATAATGAATGTATTTTTTAAAAAATGTTTTTAAAAAAATTGTACTTATTAAAGTCAGAGTTGACTATCAATATATATGTAAAAGGCGATGAGAACTTAGAGCTTAAAATTCTAAATAGTCTGTCTCTTGGTAGTGACAAAAGGAGTCTTGTTTAGCTCACTGTGAGTGAAAACATGGTTAAAATTAAAATCATCTTGTAGCTTTAATTGCTGGTGCTCAAAAAAAAAATGTGGTGCTTTGATTCCAAGGACAAAATTTGCAATGCAGTAAGCTCTGATAAATCAACCTGCTTTCAGTTCTATAAGGAAGATTTAGTGTCTAGTTTTGAGACACTTTGAAAATGAAAAGGCACATAATAGACCTGCTTAAAAACCTTTCAGAGGCCCAAGCTTTATTTATTTTGTGAATATGCTAATGAGTTAACTCAGACCTTCAATTACAATGGGTACTTTACATTGGAATCACATATGTAAAACAGAAGATTTAACAATTTGTGACCTTGTCATGGACAGCTTGTATTTTATTTTAATTGTAATGTACTTCAAGCTCCCCCTTGCACCATCTGCAATAACAACAGAATGGTACCCAAAATACAGATGTTATTCAAAATTCAGGACTAAACTGTGCTGTTATTACCAAGAAAGCTGGGGACCATTTACCAGAATCTTTGTGAAAAGACTTTTTCCTCATTCACACTGTGTGTTTTCAGAAACTTGGCTCTGAGATTCCATTAGAGATGCAATATCTTTTTGTAAATGGTGTTCTCTGCTCTTTTTTCCCTTTCTTTCCTTAAAGATGCTATTTAGAGAGAAAATGTCTTTTGGGTTAAAAGAGACCTTTGTTACAAAGCACATTGTGTTTTGAGGCACTGTGTATTTATTTGGGGACACAATTTTTTCTTGTTTATCTCAGAGTTCCATGTATATTAAAGGCACCTTGTGAGGTTTCTTGAGTATTAAAAGCATCTTGATCTTTCTGTATTTAATCTTTTTGTGAAATGGCTTTTGTCTATAAATTGTTTCTCTGCTGCTTCAGAAATCTCTTGATATTCTTACTTGTATTCTTTGGGTGACATAGTGTGTAAAATGTGAGGGACCTCCTGCTGTTGGGTCTTTGGATAAACTGGGGGCTGCTTCCTGGAGAGCTTCCTTCTCTTTTCTGAGCTGGTTCCATCCATCCCTCCTTGGAAGGCTTCTGCACACCTTGGACCCAAAATATTTTTTCACTTAAACCCTAATTGCCAGTTCCCCCTTATTTTGGCAGACACTCCAGTTCATTAGTGCCTTTTCAGCACCCACTTTCCTTTTCCCCTTTACCCTTTATCTCCACATAAGATCACATTCTAGGATTCATTTACAAGGGAAATGAAAATCCCAAATCTCTATTATACCTTGATAAACTAATTAGGGGGGATTTTGTGTGTGTGTGTGTGTGTGTGTGTGTGTGTGTGTATGTATGTCTCTAACCAATAAAAAAAAATAGCTTTTTATTTCCAAAATATATACAAAGATAGTTTTCAACATTCACTCTTGCAAAACCTTGTCTATAACCTATTTCTTACCGAAAATTTCCTAGTCTTAATTTCCATCATTTGTAGGCTGAAAACTGCATGTCAGATTACCTAGTGGAGAATGGAATCTAAACTCCTTAGAACATCCTTTTGGAATTTGGAACTGTATTCATAGTCATAGATTTAGATCTAGAAGAGACTGTAGAGATTTTCATTTTACAGATAGATAAGAAAGCTGAAGCCAGTGAAGTGAGAATTTGCTCAGTCATACAAAATAAGTGAGAGTTTACTCTTGAACCCAGATTATCTGTCTTCAAGGCTCTTTCCAGTATATTACCTTGCAATTCTTCTGAACCTAGACTCACTACAGTCATTTGGGAAGCTTCTGGTGATTTAATGAAATTTTGGTCTTTCAATCATAATATTAGTGGGTTAACATTTTCCCTCACAAAAAAGGATCATATAAAAAAAGCTCCATTGGGTCAGTGACAAAAGTGCAAACCCAACTTTGGATTTCCAGTTCTGGTTACAGGCTGGAAGCTAGAGCTAAGGCCTTGCTCCACCACTAGGATCTGAACCAACTGTTGCTTCGGGTCTTTGTAATTGCTTCTCTCTCAATACACAGCCCCAGGCTCCTGACTTGACCTTGAGTTACACCATCACCACTGGTCACAGGTTATCATCTCAGTACTCTGGATCTGTGAAGTGGAACTGAATAGTGAGAGTTTGTCATGGGCACCTATTGCTGCCTGAACCAACTGAGGCTCCTCTCTGTTGTACCTAGGGCCTCTTTTTGTGCTAAAAGGCTCCATGGAGTCTTTGTTGGCTAGATTTCTATTTTCATTGTAGACACTCTATGCCAACCTGAGTTGGAAAAAGAAGTTTTTTTTTTTTTTTTCCCCTTGATTTTATTATGAGGACTTGGTCTGGTGCATTTTCCAGATCTCTTTGGAAGGAGTTGCAGGGCAAAGCTTGACTGCTTTGCTAGCTTGGCTGCAGCTCAAGCCGATAGCTTTTTAGGAGGATTTATTTTAAAGGATAACACAGAAAAAAAAATCTTTTGAAAAATCCACCTATTTCAGTATAAGGTTTTAAACACCACCTTTACCTTCTGGAGCACAAAATATTACAACCTCATTCTGCTGATTTTCCCTCCTTACCAGGAACATTGTTTTGTATGAGAACAAACAGTTCATTGCCCAAATTCAGTAAACTTTAGATGCCTATTTTTGCTTTGGCAGATGGTTCGTTCATTTGGAAGTGCTTATACACACCTACACTCACCCACTCAAGCATCCCTCCTTCTCCCGAGTTACATCCAAAGATCTAGGAAGTGAAATCTTTTGGTGAACTGTGAAGGCTGTGGTCTCTGGAAACTTGGATTAAGGGTTGCCTTGCCATTACTTCTGCCATGGGTTGTAGAGCTGAAAGAGAGCTTTAAGAACATTTGGGCCAAACTTTTTATAAATGAGGAAATTTAAGACTAAAAAAACTTAAGTGATTTGATCACCAAGAAATAAAATAATAGAGCTGGGATTTAAATCTCTGGGTCTTTTTATTCCAAAATTGAGTACTTTTTTTTGTTGGACTTTTTCACAGACCTAGTTCCTGCCCACATAAAGCTAATTATTAGAAGTTGTCTTAATGGTTGAATTTTGTGGGGAGGGGAGAAATCAGCTTTCAGAGCAGTTTTTTTTGTTTTTTGTTTTTTTAATTTTGGCTGAGGCAATTAAGGTTAAGTGACTTGCCAGGGTCACACAGCTAGGCAGTGTTAAGTGTCTGATGTCAAATTTGAACTCAGGTCTTCCTGACTTCAGGGCTGGTGCTCTATCCACTGAACCACCTAGCTGCCCCCCCCCCTTTTTTTTAAATTTTCAACAACAGCAGCAAATTGCTTAATAGAATCATTGGTAACATTTATTAACATTGGACATATTCCTTCCTTATGCTTTTAAAAAAATTCTTGATGATCAGTCAATTTCTCTGCTTGTGTGGAAAGAGAACTAATACAAGCTTCTAAGAATACTTCCAGACATATCAAAAATAAAATAAAATAAAATTTGACTACAAACACGTGTGTATGTATACAGAAAGATGCATTGTAAGGGATTAGAATTATGCCCTCCCTCACAGAATCTGAGATTTAGAAAGGACATCAGAAACTAGCTAATCCCACCTCATGCCTGAACGAGAATACTCTCAATAACATCCCTAAAAGTGTTTCATTTGGTGGGGGAGGCAGTTGGACTTGGGTCACACAGTGTCTGAGGTCATTCTGACTCGGGCTAGTGTATATCTACAATCCCACGTAGTAGTTTTTTGTTGTTTTTTTTTTTTAAATAAAGTTTGTCCATACATCATAATTAAACATGCTTCTCTTCAGTTTCTACCTATTCCTTCCCTTGAGAGCTCTGATATTTGGATAAGAGGTGGGTGGCTTCCATGGGAAGTATCACAAGACCAACTATAAATCCCTGGGCCTTCTTAAATTGACTTTGAGGGGTTAATAATTCCTTATAGGATTCAGTCTTATCAACTACTTCTCAATCCACCTATGAATTGTGGCCTAACATACATATTTCTAACCTACCCACGAAGAATCTGTCAAATAATTTAAAAAACAATAACATTTCTCTGATTTAACAGTTTAGAAAACCCTGTCAAAAAAGGAAATATAATTCTGGTATGATGTAGAGGGTCATAGATAGTGGGGGAACTCTGGGTGAGGTATAAGATCCTCCAGCCCAGCAAGGGAACCTGTTGACGTATCTGGCTCCCCATCCCCACTAGGGCCTTCCTGAGAAGTGAGGGGGTGTGATAACCTGTGTCATAATTAAAGCAGAGTTATATTAAAGTGGCAAGGAAACATCTGTACACAATAGCAAGTTGTTTATATGGTCCCCTATGCATGCGCAGTATACTGTACTTATGTAAGAACATTAAGGTATATAAGGCTGAGAGAATTTTGAATAAAGGAACTCATGTTTTGACCATCTTCATGAGTTCCACCCCTTCACTCCCCATCCATGATCGGGATTCAAGCTAGTACTAAAATCCTGCAGTGAGTAGGTGCAGACAATGTATGAAGAAACCAAACAGCTCTTAGTTATCACTAAGATAAGTTATCACTAATTTTTTTCAAATGTTTTCAGATGTAACCATCTTCTTAACAATATTCTAGAGTGATGGTTCTCGAACTTAAGTATCCCTTCAGACTCTTAAAAATTACTGAAAACTTGAAAATGCTAAGAGTTTTTATTTACATAGTTACATCTATGAACAATTACTGTTTTAGAAATTAAGGAAGATGCCAATATTATTGTGAAATTTATATTGACCTCTCAGACCCTCTTGAAAAGACCCCAGTGATTCCCAGAGGTTTCTAGACCACATTTTGAAAGCACTGATTTGGAATTTTGCTGGAAATTGAAGTAAACTTACTGGCTTACAGTTGTAGAAGCTAATCTCTTCTTCTTTTTTTTTTTTTAATGGATACATTTGTCCCTTTTCCAAATCTCCTGGTATCTTTTCCTTTCTCCATCTTTTGAAGATCATTGAGAATAGTTTAGCAATCATATTTGCCAATATTTTCAGTTCTTTCCAATATTTTCAGTTCTTTAAGTTCCCTTCCTATTTTTGGATTTTAGCTCTCTTGTTAGTTATTTAGTTCTGTCCTGTGTATAAAGATCACTTTTCTTGGCAGGGAAGAAAAACAAGCAAAATATTTCTTTCCCCTGCAATTCTATGTGTCCTGAGTAGTAGTGGTTCTATCCTTTCTTTGATACTTCTCTCTCTCTCTCTCTCTCTCTCTCTCTCTCTCTCTCTCTCTCTCTCTCTCTCT
>JAJPUD010006634.1:929-26305 GCA_023553655.1 Myrmecobius fasciatus | reverse complement strand
TAATGTTCTCCTGGTTCTGCTGATTTCACTCAGCATCAGTTCATGCAAGTCTCTCCAATCCTCTCTGAAATCCTCCTGGTGGTCATTTCTTACAGAACAATAATATTCCATAACATTAATATACCATAATTTATTCAGCCATTCTCCAATTGATGGGCATCTTTTCAATTTCCAGTTTCTTGCCACTACAAAAAGGGCTGCCACAAACATTTTTGCACATGTGGGTCCCTTTCCCTCCTTTAAAATCTCTTTGGGATATAGGCCCAGTAGAAACACTGCTGGGTCAAAGGGTATGCACTGTTTGATAACTTTTTGAGCATAGCTCCAAATTGCTCTCCAGAATGATTGGATCCGTTCACAGTTCCACCAACAATGTATCAGTGTCCCAGCCTTCCCACATCCCCTCCAACATTCATCATTATCTTTTCCTGTCATTTTAGCCAATCTGACAGGTGTGTAGTGGTATCTCAGAGTTGTCTTAATTTGCATTTCTCTGATCAATAGTGACTTGGAGCACCTTTTCATGTGACCGGAAATAGTTTCAATTTCTTCGTCTGAAAATTGTCTGTTCATATCTTTTGACCATTTGTCAATTGGAGAATGGCTTGAATTCTTATATATTTGAGTCAATTCTCTATATATTTTAGAAATGAGGCCTTTATCAGAACCTTTGGATGTAAAAATATTTTCCCAGTTTACTGGGTATGCATGATTTTATAGTACTTTGGGCATAATTCCAAATTATTCTGCAGTGTGGTTGAATCAGTAAAAACTTATTCTTTAAGAAAACCTCATGTTGTGGCTAGGTCCCAACTTTGTAAGCGACTTCAGGCCTAGGCTGGCTGAATTTGGGGGGTACCTCTTCCTGTGTGCTTGTCAGAAACCAATGAAATGGTTCTTCAGGAAAAGAGAATTTTCTATAATCTGTGTATATGTTTTTGGGAGAAGATCTGATGAAAGTTTAAGTCAGGCAAAGTTTGGAAGCTTCTTTTATGAGCCCATTATAGTGTATTTCATAGCTAAATTTCCAGGGGTAGAATGGAGACCGAACTTGGGAATTTCTTTCAACCTGCCTCTTGGACCATGAGTCTGTCTTTCATTTCTATTGATTGTAACTCCCAAGTGTGGCTCATTAGGAGAAAAATATGCTAAATATAGGATGTTCCAGAAGTCTGCACTTCTAAAATATTGTTTAAGCTGCATTAATACTTTTGGGACACCCTGTATTCTCCTTCCCTCCTCCCAGTTGAGACAGACAAATGAAGGGAGGGGATTGAAGAAATTAGAGGAGAAATTCTCATTTCTGCCATCCCAAGAAATAGAGACAAGTTGGACTGTGAGGATTTTTAAAATTCTCTTTTATTGTCTGTTACTTTTTGACATTCTTTTTTTTAATGGGAGGTTTTTGGATTGCCATTTTCTGTTGAGGGATATAGTGAGGAGTACACAGATTTCTAGGTACTACAGGGACACTTTTTGTTTAATTGTTTTTCAAGTGGTGTCTGATTTCACAACCTCCTTTGGGGGTTTTCTTAGCAAAGATACTGGATTTGCCATTTCCTTGTCCAGCTCATTTTATAGATGAGGAAACTGAGGCAAATAGGGCTAAGTGACTTGCTCAGTATCACACAGTAAGTGTCGGAGGCCACATTTGAACTCAAGATGATGAGTATTCCTGATTCTAGGCTATCCACTGCTCCCTCTGGCTTCCCCAACTATAATTTCCCTCTCCCCAAAATATCTGCCCTTTCTAACAATTGGAAATTTCCTTTGGGAACTTCCTGCACTGGCTTATTGTCTCTTTATTGAAAATAGGGACCAAGTCTGAAATTCAATCTAGAATCTGATGTTAACAGTAGCCAGTCCCATGGAGAGGCCATATATTTTAAAAGTTAGTTACATCCCAACTTCTGTGGGTAGCCATTTATAATTCTGTTCAAAGTCATCTACTATTTTTACCATAGTGTAGCTGAAAGAGCCCTGAATTTGAAGTCATAAAATCTAGATTCAGGTTCTTGCTTTCATATTACTTATTATATTGTTGAGATTGTTGGGAGAACATACTTCCCTAGATGTGAGCTTTATTACCACTACTCCGGCTTATTTTTAGAGTAATAGGGAGCTGGCACCTCAGGAAAACCTGCTTTCTATGACATCCTGGCAGTTTAAATCCTGAGTTAGTCCCACAATATTTAATTAAAAAAACAAACAACAACTATTTTGTGTGCCTTCTGTTGAAGTCTATGGACCTCTCAGAATAATTTTTAAAAATATTCATAATTAAGGGATATGTCCAATTTTATTTAGAGGTTAATAAAAATAAGGATTCTCCCCTCCCCTAACATCCAAGTTCACAGATTCCCTCCAAGGGGGTCTGCAGATCCTAGGATAAGAATTTTTGCTCTAAGAATATAATTTATAGAGCAGATGCAATTCTTCATTGGTAGAAGGGATTTTCTTATCTGATGCTTCCTACACCAGTGAAATAACAGGTCAGGTCTCTTTCTATTCACTCATCCCCAAAAAATCCTATGAGAAGAAATGCTTTATAGAGATTAGAGTAATAGGTTGGAGTAAAAAAAAGCCTGTGTTCAAATCCTGGCTGGGACAATTTCTAGCTGTGTGACCCTGGGTAAGTCATTTATCTTCTCTATGTCCCAGGTAGTTCCCTGGGACTTATCTACTAAGAATTCCTTTGAACTGATGTAATAAAAGATCCTTTCCATAAGTCTCATAATACAACCTCACTTTGTGAAGCAATGTTTCTTTTATTTTTTCTTAAACTTGAAGAGTTTACAAGTTTTTATAATGATCCATCCCCTCCCCCAAGACCCATCCTCTCCCACCAGTCCTCACTAAAATTTAAGAAAATTTAAGAATTTGCCACATTGGCTCATATTAATTCTAAGCTTCCACGCTAGGTTGTATTGTTAACAATAGTGGTCTGAGTGAATAGATATGGAGGCATGGAAAGGCAGATTGTGTTCTCCCTAATGTCAACTTCAAGGGAAAGGGACCTCACATTGTCTTAGTAAAGTCAGTAGAAGATCAAAGCAATGAAATAGGAAGCCTAGTGAATTGGAGAATGATCAAACATTGTGGTAAGTGAAAATAATGGAATATTACTGCTCAGAAGCAATGATAAATATGAAGAATGTAGAGAAGCATTAAAAGACTTATATGAACTGATGCAACAGAAAATAAGCTGAACCAGAATAACAGTATACAGTAAATACAACAATGCATATGGAAAGAATAAAAAACTGAATGCTTCTGATTATGATCATTAATCCTTGCTCTGAGGAGATGAAAAATTTACCTTCTTCCATTCATTAGAGCCATGGAGCTGGACTATTAAGTATGGATTGAGTACTGACAGAATCAATGTATTGGCTAGTTTTGTGAAATTGCTTCTTTTTTTTTATTGTTATAAGACATAGTTTTTCCAAGTATAGAAGTAGAGAGGAATAATAATAATAATAGTTAATATTTAAATAGTGATTTAAGGTTTGTAAAGCATTTTACATAGGGAGAGATATATTTGGAAATGAAGATGATGTAAAAACAAAATATATTAATAAAATTAAAAATAATTGCAGCATTAAAAGACTTCAAAAATGTTCCTTTTCTCTTCCCTTCTGCCCCACTGAAGTATTTGCATGAATTTCTTGCTGGGTGGAGTCCTTTGTTTCTTTCCTTCAACTCTCAACTTCTATGGCTTCCTCTATGTGGTTTGGGAATTATCAAACCACCTCTAGCCCTCACATCAATTGCATTTACCCCTATCCTGGAGGGAGTAAAGATCTATAAGCTGAAGATACTGAAGAGTAAGGATCTTACTGTTTATGTATCTTATTCAAATAGAATTTGAATGGTTAGAAGGGACCCTAAAGATCATGTAATCCAACTCTATCACTGTACTTTAAAAAAATTTTTTTTGGTTATTCTGAACTTAACAAAAGTCATTATATATAGATTTTGCCAGATATGAAGAACTAAAAAAGAAAATTGGAAGGAAAAAGTAAAATCCCTATTACATACATTTTGCTTCTTCTAAAAAACAAACAAATTCAACCCAGTTTCAAAGCTGTCCTGCTTATTTATGGCTCCCTCCGAATTTCCTGTTTTTTTTTGTTAATTTGTTTCTGCTTCAAAAACATTTTAAAATTACTTTAGATAAAAGGCAGTATGTATTTCACATTTTTAAAAGTTTTCTCCATTACTCTAATAGATACAGGGTTCATAAAATTTTGATACTGAATTTGATAAAAATGAAACTTAATGAAGATTTCATCCTCTCCCTGAATACAAATATCTATATTTGAGGTATCATTTTTACAATTGCCAATATGACATATTTACAAAGTTGATATTATAAATAGTAATCAACAGGATATAATCTTTGAATCTTAAGTGAGTAGCAATGCTAGGAATAAAGACTCAACTTGGATTGGCCTTTTTTTTTTAAACATTCTAAAAAAATCTCAATCAAAACTCATAAGACAATACTATTCCCACAAAATTTTCAAAGAGCCTGGAATTAAAAAGACAACGTGCTACAGCTAACAATATGTGGCTACTTGAATTTGCAGTGTTCATGGGAAGATGTTGAACATCTGGAGGGATTTGATTGCCAAGTAAACATTTCACTTCTAAATTTACAAGTCTTGGAAGGTAGATAGGCATTTGACTTGGCAAGAACATCAATTCCTAGGTAGGCTGCCTGGCTTGTTAGATATTTTTTCCTTGTTGATTGGATGCCATTTTCAATATACTTTTAAAGCAATGCTAAGAATAGAGAGAGAAGAATCAGAGAAAATCAATAACAATTAAAAAAATTCATATTAGTTATGTTGTGAAAGAAGAAACAAGTCAAAAGAAACTACCAAAAAAAATAAAGAAAATGAAAATGCTATGCTTTGATCTGCATTCAGACTGCATCAGTTCTTTCTTGGATGTAGATAGCATTTTCTATTATGAGTCCTTTAGAATTATCTTGGATTATTGTATTGCTGAAAATAGTTTGTTATTTACAACTGATCATATACATGATATTGCTATTACTATGTGCAGTGTTCTGTTTCTGCTCACTTCATTTCGCATAAATTCATATAAGTCTTCTCAGATAAAACACACTTTTAAAGTGCTTATTCTATGTCCGAACTGTATCTGGGATCTGACTTAAAAGTAGTAAGAGTGATCCATAAGCCTTATGAGGACCTTATAGACATAACCTATGCAGGTCAGGAGTGATACTGTCACCATTCAAGCAGGAAAGCTTGCCTGGAAGGTGTGAGTTTAATACAAAGCCTAATTATGGGAGCAAATTAAATATTTTAAATATAATTAAATATCAGCAGTATAGAATAATGCTATTTACTACTAGAAGGGTCTGAACTATCTCAAGTGGAAGAATTTTTCCTTGTTTTCCCTCTTTGTAATCTTTCTCTGTTTCTCCGTTCTCCTGAGATTTGTTTCTTTTCTTTTGAAGTGTTTAGTAGAACAAGATGAACAAAGCCTTTACCCATAAATATTATCTCCCATTTTTATCATCTTTGCTAATCTGATGGGTATGAGATTTTTTTGTTGTTGTTGTTTGTTTTTGTTTTTTGCTTTTTTGCTAAAGCAATTGGGGTTAAGTGACTTGCCAGGGTCACACAGCTAGGGAATGTTAAGTGTCTGAGACCAGATTTGAACTCAGGTCTTCCTGACTTCAGGGCTGGTGCTCTATCCACTGAGCCACCTCATTGCCCATGAGATGTTTTGTTTTGCATTTCTCTTATTAGTGATTTGAAACTTTTTTTCTCCCATAAGATCATTGATAACTTTCTTTTTGCCTGCTCTTCTTATTTATTTATGATATGATTGTTTATATCTAGGTTCTGTATTTATTTGGGGCTTCTTTTGATATATGGCACGCAATGTTGATCTAAACCTAATTTCTGTTATTCTGCCTTTCAATTCATCCTCAAGGCTTTTTCAGTGACTTAGTCCTTATCCTAGTACAGGCATATCTCATTTTATTGCTCTTTGCTTTATTATACTTTACAGATACCAAATTTTGTATCTATGAAAGATTTGGAACAACCTTGCTTTGAGCAAGCCAATTTTCCAACAGCATGTGTTCACATTGTTTGTGTCACATTTTAGTAATTTTCAATATTTCAAACTTTTTCATTATTCTATCTGTTAATAGTGATCTGTTATCAGTGATCTTTGATGTTAGTATTGTAATTGGTTGGGGGTCCTACAAACCACTCCCATATAAGACTAATTGATAAATATGTGTGTTCTGACATCTTTACCAACTAGCACTTCCTGGACTCTCTCCCTCTCTTCAACCTCTCTATTTCCTGAAACACAATATGAAATTAGTCAAATTTATAACCCTACAATAAACTCTCAAGTGTACAAGTGAAAGGAAGTGTCTGTCAAAATGAAGGAAACTTTACTGTTCTCTTATTTTAAGAAATTGCTACAGCAACTCCCTCCTGATCAGTCAGTAACTACCAACATTGAGCCAAGACCCTCCAACAGCAAAAAATTACAACTTGCTGAAAGCCCAGATGATAGCAATTTTAAAAAATTAAGATGTGTGTGTGTGTATGTATGTATATACATATATATATATATTAAACATATAGAGGAACTATTGCACACTTAATAAACGATATACAATATAATATAAACATAACTTTTATGCCCTAGGAAAGCAAAAAATTCATATGAATCACTTTATTGCAATATTCACTTTATTCTGGTCTTTACCAAACTTGTGCTATCTCTGAGATGTCCTGTAATTGGGTACTTGGAGTTTGTTGAATAGTATGCTACTGTTTGTTTGCCTCCGAATATCCACAAACATTTCAATAAATTAGTAAGCAGTAAATAAATCTTTGATATGTGCTAATCATCATTCTAAGTGCTAGAAATGCCAATATTGTATAAGCAGAAAGACAGTCCCTGCCCTCAAGAAGCTTACTTTCTAAAGATGTAACACCACATAAAAGAGAATTTAAAAGATGATGGGGATAGGGATAAGAAAGTACTGGTACCCTAGGACATGGTAGAAAAGATTGGTCCTGCAGTAACTTGGAAGTAACTAGAGGAACTAGACATGGCTGATCTTAAATGGAGGTTCTAGGAATAGCCATCTCTATAATTAGAGGGAGAGATTAAAAGGGCAAAGGATACTTTCAATGTATAAATTCCAGGGCTGGAGTGAATTTCAGAATGAAGAGGTTTCTGGTGCATGATAGAGGGAATTTAGAAGACATCCTGGAGAGGAATGAGATGTATTGTGTACATCATTTCTTTCATAGATTTGTTTTTAAAATAATAAATAGTTTGGATGATTATAGTTTGAAATTTGGTACTGCTCGGTTCATTTCCTCATTTTTTTCCCATCATTTCCCTTGAGATCCATTATTTTTTGTTTATCAGGATGAATTAGTCCTTTGGTGGTTTTTTTTTGTTATTTCACTGAAAGTAAAGGTTGTTTTTCTTTTCTTTTTTTTTAGCATAGCCAATTAATATCTTTCCAATTATGTGTGGCTATTTTTATTTCTATAAAGAATATGCTGTAGTATTCACATAGTTCTTTGGCAGATAGACTCCCAAATATTTTGTAAATAATTTTGAATGGAATTTCTCTTTTCCTGCTGAATTTTGTTTGTAATATACTGCAAGGCTGATGATTAATTCTTTTATATTTGACTACTGTGTTGAAATTTTTAACTGTTTCAGATAAGTTTTAGTTGAATCTCTAAGGGCCTCTAAGTAAATAATTATCTGCAAAAAGTGATAATTCTATTTATTCTTGACTCAATGCTCATTTCTTAAATTTCTTTTTCTTAAATTTTTGCTATAGCTGACACTTTTTCACCCCAAAGTATTTTATTTTTCCAAATACATATATAGTTTTCAACACTGATTTTTGTAAAACTGTGTTCTAAATTCTTCTCCTTTCTTCCCTTAACTCCCCCCATCCCAAGACAGCAAGCAATCTGATATATGTTATATATGTACAACCCTTTAAACATATTTACAAATTTGTCTTGTACAAAAAAAAATCAGACCAAAGGAGAGAAAAACTGTCTTCATAGTTCTCTCTCTGGATACAATTGGCATTTTCAGTCTCAAGTCCATTGGAATTGCCTTGAATCACACCACATTGTTGAGAAAAGCCAAGTCCATCACAGTTGATCATCACATAACCTTGTTGTTACTATGTACAATGTTTTCCCAGTTCTGCTCACTTCACTCAGCATGGGTTCATATAAGTCATTTCAGGCTTTTCTGAAATCAGCCTGCTCATCATTTCTTATAGAACAATAACATTCCATTACCTTCATATACCATGCCTTATTCAGCTGTTCCCCAGCTGATGGGCATCCACTCAATTTCCATTTCATTGCCACTACAAAAAGAATTGTAAAACTAACATTCCCAGAACTATCTTAAACAATAGTGATGATAAAAGACATTTCTTTTAATGAAAAGACATTTGATTTCTTTCCTTTAATATAATACTATCTCTTGGATTTATATATATATATATATTATATGGATACTATTTGTCAAATTAAAAGTTGATTCTTATATTTTCAGCATTCTAAATAGAATTGGGTATGTATTTTGTCAAAAGCCTTTTTTGTTTCTAATGTCATAATCATGATTTCTTTATTGTTGTTTTGTTATTATTATCATTATATATTGTATTATTGTTTATTATTGTTTTGTTGATGTTGAAGTGATCTGACACTTCCTGGTATAAATCCAAATTGGTCATCATTTGTAATCTTTTAGTATTATTTGCAAGCATTTATTAAGCACTTACTAGGGGCTGGGCACTCTAGTAAGCACTGAAGATACAGAGAATGGCAAAAAATACAATCCCTGACCTCAAGAAGCTCACATTCTAATGGAAGAAACAACACGCTACCAACTATGTAAATATACATAGATCATTATATACATTATATACAGATCATTCCACAGAGAAGACACTACCAATGGAATGGATTGTGAATGACTTCTTACTTACACAAGAAACTAGGGTAATTAGGCAATAGAGACCAGACAAGAAAGAATACCATGAAGGCTAAGACAACCAGAGAAAAGGAAAAGAATTGGGGTGTCAGTCAGTCACTCAATAAGTATTTATTAAGCACTTATTATATATCAGGCATTGTGCTAAACCCTGGGGATAAAGAAAACCACTAGACAGTTCCTGACCTCAAGGAGCTGACAATCTAATTGAGGAGGCAACAAGCAAAGAGATATACAAACAACTCTACAAATAGGAAATAGTCAATGGGAGGAAAGCACTAGAATTAAGAGGGATTGTGAAAGGCTTCCTGTAGTAGATGTGGAGTATCATGTGTGAGGAACAGCAAGAAGACCAGTGTCATTGAGTTATAGAGTATCCAGAGAGGAGTAAAGTGTAAGATGACTGGAAGGATGGAAGGAGCCAGACTGTGAAGGACTTTAAAAGCCAAACTGGATTTTATTTTTGATTCTATGGATAGTAAGAAGCCATTAGAGATTTTTGAGTATGTCAGTGTAATGTCCGAACTGTGCTTTTGGACAGGATTTTTTTTTTGAGATTTATCTAGGGAAAATTCTGGCATTCAAAAGTCAAGGGACCAAGAGAGGTCCATTTTTTAATATCCAGCCATGATATTGTTCTTGTTGGCCTTCAATGAGACCTAAAACTTTCTCTCTTGGTTGAGCTCATTCTCAATGGAAGAGCAACTTTGCTCTGTGTTGCCTATGAATACCTTCTCTGATTTCTTTCTTGCTATGATTCGAATAAATGAATTTCTTTATTATGTGTGTTCATTGTGGAATTGATATTTGGTGGGTAAGGGTCAAGCTTTGGATATAGGAGCTTTGGGGAAGGATATCTTCCTTTTCCCCAATAATGATAGAGTCTAAAAATTAGATTAAAATTGATCATATTCCCTAGACTAACAATATTTTAGGGAGCAAATAAATAAAATTCTAGCTTGTCATCCTCTCTATTTGAGGAGAATAGGGGGGTGGTCTCTGGTCCCAACTTCCTGTTTCCCCTGGGAATTAAAGTCTTCCTTGAAGAAGTGGGAGGGAGAGAAGAGATTAGAAATGTCTCTTCTGTACCCTTTTTTAGCCACACATAAATAAAACCCTGCATATATACAAGCATCTTGTTACATATGGAAGCCTATTCATTAAAGAAGTTTGAATGGGCATTCCAGAAAGCATAAGAAAATTGGTAGATAGATCTGGAATGAAACATTTGGGAAACATGGTAGAAGGTATTGAGCGTAACAGAAGGGATAGGGAATGGGGCTTGCCCTATGACAGCCAGGGACTCTGGATTACTGGCACAAGGTGGGGTATGAAAGGATAAAGAATTTGATAACTATTGAGAAATAGTTCTGGGTAAGTTATCAGTGTCTAGAGGGAGGGTCATCGAGAGAAGCAGGTGATTGATTAGACTATTCAAGCCCTCTCCCAATGCTGAACCTTATTGCAGGTTATGTCCTGTGAAATTCCACTCAGCAGGTAGGTTCAAATGAAGGGATGGCTTGTAGGAATCCAGACAGGTGGCAATTAGAGGTAAGCATGATCCTGGAATAGCCTCCAGAGTACTTGAAAGGTCCTGTTCAAATACAGAAGCCAAAGCTAGATGACCTTCATACCAGGCCACAAAAGCTTCCCGGAAAACTCTCAGTGATGTAGAGGTCAAATCCATCTGGTCTGCCTTTCAGGCTGACACAGGTAACCCTGGGAAGCACCTTCTTGTTACTAGGAATCCTTTCTTCTCCCAGTCTTTCAACAAGCATCTATTCAGTAATTACTACAAGTGCTAAGTAGTGCATAAACAAATAGAAGCAGAAAGAAAGTACCTGACCTCAAGGAGCTTATATTCGAGTAGAGGAAGAAATATAAAGAGAAACTATGAGGGGATGGGAGATAGTAGAAAAAGTGGAGCCTTGAGTGAATAAAACCATGGCTGCCCTATGTGCTCAGCTTAAAAGTAGGTTCTGGGAGGAGCCACAGGGAAGGAGAGAACTCTTCCAGTGAGTGAATAGAGGGAGCTTCCAGAATGAAACAATTTTTGGACATAGCAGAGAAAGTACAGAATGTGCTCTACAGAGGAATGAGACTTTTGGGGAAGTTCTCATGATGTACCCCTTAGTCCTGAAGTGACCTTTCCTTTGAGTGTTGTATTTGTACTCAGTGTCTCTCTGGGTGTCTTTATCTCTTTTCAATGTAGGGTACTTTGTCTCTCAGTTTCTGTCTCCTCATCTGTCTATCTCTTTGTCTCTCTTTCCAAGAGAATATGGAGAGACAGAAACAGACGGAGAGCACCCTCCTCTTCAAAGAGCAATTCTCTCTCAATTCTTGGTCACCAGATTCAGCTACCACCTGACAATATATTGTATTGTCATAAAAATACATTGTATGGTATAAATATATATATATATCTAATATTTTATTTAATATTTTTGTGTGTTGAGATTCACTACAGATATTGTTCTATAGTTTCGTTTTTTGCTTTGTCTCTCTTCAAGACCATATTTGTATCATCAAAGGAATTTGTTAGGAGACCAATTTTCCTCTTTGTAATTTCCACCTATTATTTTGAATTATGTGTTAAGGTGTCAGTCAGAGAAAATCTAATTGCTCTTCTTAAGTGTTCTAAAGGGGCCAGATACTAAAAAGAACCTTGCAGTGAAATCCTTGTAAAGTGAAGAATCTTTTCTCTATACATTTTTATATATCATATTTACTTAAAGTAGAATTTTAGATTTAGAACAAGGGGGAAAAAATCCTTAGAAGCCATTTCCTTTATATTTCCTCATTTTTACAGATAAGGAAATTGAGACCCATATAGGTTGTGATTTATGCAAGGTAACATGCTAGGACTCAAAACTTTCTCTGATGTCCCAACTTTTCTTTTTCTTCTTTCAAATTTAAATCATGAGTTGGAAGAACTACTTGTCTTAGAACTAGGAGGGCTGAAATGCTGCACCTGCACAGGTATGGGAAATCAATTAGAAAGTAGGAAATCAGTTTGCTAATTGCTTGTGTGGTTGTATATCTGTGTGTGATGGAACAGGGAGGGAATTTGTCATACCACTGGATGTCAAGGATGTTAGGAAATGCAGAATTGGGCTGGGAAGGACATAAAATAAAACATTCTTTGGGCTATCACTGCACCAGAATGAGAAGAACTATGATCCAAAGAGTTAAACTAGCTGAATATTTGCTCTCTCTTTTTTTCCCAAGAACTATTACAACAAAATCCATTGTGGTATATTCTCCCTGTGAGTGGTACAGATTGTTGGTTGGAGAGGGAATTTAAGATGCTTCATTCATCATATTGATGGACCATTGTTTAAAACTGCTGTGATAAAAAATGAATAACAATTCTTTCTTTCATCAGCAAGAGATCAGCTCAAAGGATAATGTTTGTTTTCCTGACAGTCTTCAAGAAAGATTTCCCCCCTAATTCTTCAATGCAAGATGGTTGGAAATACTGGCAGGGTTCAAAATAAGGGGAGAGAATTCTAATTGTTGCTTGGTATTGCCTGATGACCCTTCAAAACTTCCTTGAATAAACAAATTTCTGTCAGTGAAAATGCTTTCTGGGGAGTTTCTGTTGTTTGCAGACTATCTTTAACTTACTCTTCTTTTCCTTTAGCGCATTTTATGGACTTCAAGATTTCCCTCCCCTACTTCTCTTCATCCCCCAAACTGCCTTATCCAGGCGGAGGTGTGTCCCTGAGAAAAGTTGAAGGGATAATCTTGGTTTGAAGTTAGGTAGATCACTTTTCGACAGGATGTTATTTCTTTTCTGAACAGGAAATTTTCCTACCTGGTTAATCCTGAGTATGGCTTTAGATAACCTGTGACTACATGACTGACAGTCAGATATGATCTATGCTTGAAATCAAGAAGAACTAAGGGAATGTCCTTGATGGACCGAGTCTTAGCTTTGTTGTAATTATGTAGCTCCTTTTCCATTCATAGCAAATTTCTATAGTTAGGGCAAGTGAGCAGTAGAACTTTTGTAAGTAACACACTAAATCTATTAATTGATACTGGAACAACTCTGAATTACTATCATAGGAGGTAAGTATAAAAAAAAAACTTACAATTTTAACTTGTATTTGTTGCCAAATTATAATATAGAGGATGATGTTGATGGGAGTGAAGCTTCTAGGGAAAAGTTTCAATAACTCTGGGATTCCCTGGCCTTAGGAATACTATAGTAGTAACCCTGAGGACCCCTGAAGCTGATTGTCAGATCTGTAAACAATCTGTTTACAACCCTTCAAACCTACCTGTAAGCCATAAAATTAGCAAGTAAGTAACATGAAGCTCCTGGTCTCTCTAACTTTTTCCCCTAAATTTATCTTCTTGTCCTAATTCTTTGCTAATTTCTTTTGGAACTTAGCTTGTTTCAACTGGCATTACAGCTATAATAAGCTTTGCCCCTTAACTTGGAGATGGGTTCGAGCCTGCAAATTCTTTTGAGACACCTTGGGACACCAGTCTGAAACCCCAACCTTTTGGGGTCTCCTTTGAACTTCAGCAATATCCTTCTAAAGAGGGAGTTAGACAAAATAAGACAAAGATGTAATGTAAAAGTTTTCTAATTAAAGGGAAAAGTAAATCTTGAGAAAGCAACAGAATTGAACTGTTTTCTCCAAGAATTATATTTATGAGAGCTATCTGCACCCAGAGAAAGGACAGTGAGAATTAAGTATGGATCACAACATAGTATCTTCACTCTTTCTGTTGTTTGCTTGCATTTTGTTTTCTTTCTCATTTTTTTCCTTTTTGATCTGATTTTCTTTGTGCAGCATGATAATTGTAGAAATATGTATAGAAGAATCAAGTATATGGTGTAGGTAGAAAAAGAAACAAGTGGTGTATAAAAGCTGAAACTCTCTAAAGTCTCAGGTAGATTATGGGTTCCTAATTTGATGTTCTTATAGTTCTGTTGTTAATAAGATTAGTTTCATAAAGCTTTAACTATTTTTTTTACCATGTGAACTAATTATTAGAAAACCAAATGTAGTAGGTTTTACTAAATTGTAATAAATCTTTATAATAATATAATCTTTGTAATAAATAGCAGATTTTAGCAGAATTATCTAGATATTTAGATAATCACTTTACAAGTGATTAGGAAGGACCGGAGAAGCAGAGCTCCATTCAGAGCTGTCCTGAAAATAAGGCCTATTCCATAATGTCCAAGAGAAGATGTTTTCAAGGACCAACTAGGTAACTACATGAAATATCGGGGACTTAAGACTAAATGTGATCATTAAAAAGACATTGAAAGTGGGTTATTAGGATATAAAGAAACTTGATGTTATTTAATATTGGTGATCATACTATTATAATCATTATAAATTAAAAAAAGCAGAATGGCAAGAGATTTGCAATGAAATGAATTAGAATCTAGGAGTAGGAGAGAGTATTTTTTAAAAAGGAATATTATTAATTGATGGACACCTTGGAAACAGTTTAACTAAGCATTAGTTATTTGGTTATTGGTTATTTTGGATAATTCAAAGTCAAATTCCATGGCAATGTCTGAGCCTAGGAAATATATTTAACATCTTTTTGGGGTCAGAATATTGGTTTTGGGTAGTCTGGATCACAAATATTTTTGTTGTTATTCAGCTATTTCAGTTGTGTTTGATTTTCTGCGATCCTATTTTGAGGTTTTCTTGGCAAAGATATTGAAGTGGTTTGCCATTTCCTTCTCCAGCTCATTTTACATGAGGAAACTGAGGCAAATAGGGGTTAAGTTACTTGCCCAGGTTCACATAGCTAGTAAGTGTCTGAGGTCTGATCTTGTTGTGCCACAGTTTCATGTCTCAGTTTCCCTCAACTGCTCTGTTTCAGTTTTCTTTAATTGTTCTGCCTCGATAGCAAACCCTCCCCCCCTTCTGACCATCAGGAATAATTGGGCTAGCATTCCAAAGGAGTCATAAAACCTCCAGATGGCCCATCTCAAATATCTAGACAAACCCCTTATCTTTTGGCTTCAGACTTACTATCTCCCATTTCCTTTCCCAGGCTTGTTGCACTTCCTTTACTCCCTACCTGTCAGAACTGAATTGATAGTCCTTTCCTGGAACTCCAATTCCCCCCCCCCCCCAGTGCCCTACCCCTCCTTCTGCCTCTTGAGCTCTTTGTTCCCCTGAGTGCCAGGAGCCCTATAAGAATCCTGTAACCAAACTTAGTATTTGCTGGATCTACTTGAGATCCAGTTGGCTGGAATGGCTGCCAGTCTAAACTCTCAATGGATTGTGTGCTTTGAGACAAGAGTCCCAGCAGTCCCCATCCATAACTATGGATTCTAAACTCTCCAATTAATATCAATAAAATATTAACTAATCTCCAATATGTGATACTGCTTCATTTTCTCCCTGAGCATTACAATATGAACTTGGAAGGATGATTCCAGACCCTGCATTATCTGAAATACAGATTGGGTAGCTTTTAATTTAAATAAAATATTCCCATCAGTAGGGAGAGAGGGATTTGGGCAGGTAATAAGTACGGATTTCTTTTTGAAAGGTTATATGATCTGGACTTGGGGTAAATACATTCTTCCCCCACTCCCTCCTCAATCCCCCATCTCATTCCACTTCAAGGTGCTGAGTTCTCAGTTAAGAATGGAAGCTTCTCGGGGGCAGGAACTGTTTTTGTTTTTACTTTTACTATATTTCTATTCCCGTTTAACACAGTGCTTAGCCCACGTTAAGAGCTCAACAAGTGCTTTTTGACTCATTAATTGACCAGGAATAGGCAACAGGGACAGCCTAATAGATAATATATAAAATGACTTTCAGCTCTAATGTTTTATGTTTCAGTAAGTAGGTAGAGTAGGTGATTACTATAATGAATGATTCAGGAATTTAGGAAATGTTCTAACCTTCTTCCAAATACTCTCCCAAACTTGGCTTAAGACTTAAATCCTTCTAATTTAAAGCTTCATCCTGCTAGTTTAAATCCCTGATTAAAAGGCATTTGCCCTTGGGAAGGGTCTGACTCTAAGCTTTAATTTTGTGTGCTTGCCATTCAAATGTCCAAGTAACTATCTGGTAGATCCCCACTTGCTCTTCACTTGGTCTTCTCTTATGCAGCCTAAATATCACCCGTTTCTTAAGTCAATCCTTAAATGGCATGGTCTCTAGGCCCTTTCAGTATCCTGCTTGCTTTGACAGTTTCCAGTTTTTCTTTGTCCTGCCTAAAATGCTATTTCCCAGAACTTAAAACAGTGTTACAGATATTGTCTGACCATAGCAAAAAAGCATCGTGGCCAGGTACTCTCATCAATTTAGTCCTGAACACCAAGGTAGTCTAAAATCTCATTAGCTTTTTTGGCTGCCATAGCATACTATTGATTTCTTATTAACTAATTGATTAATGAAGCAATCATTTCCAGTGGGGTGCTAGTAAATGTTTAACAATTGCTTCTCAAAAAAAAAAAAAATGCACAATCCCAAAATACTCAAGACATATTTAAGTTTAATCTGAAGCACAAACATTTTCTAAACAAGCAGTAAAACAACTATTTGCTGATTTCCATGAAAATTAGCAAACTCATGCAAGACTGGATTTAGTCCCTGTCTTTCTACCTTGTTCACAAGAATGTGTGGGACAGGGTGCTAGACCTCTCCTTAGCCAAACTGCCTAACTAGCCAAACTCAGAGGTATCTTCAGATATAAACAGAAAGCATTTATTTGGTCCTTGCAAGGAGAGGTCCAAGCACATCAACTGGATAATCCAGCATGGTGTGTGACACATGGCAGAAACAGAAAATGCACTTTATGGCAGAAAAGCCTCAGGTATAATTCCCCCCCCCCCCCTTTCTCACACCAATCCCGATATATTTCTTCCATTAGGGCACCCTTGTTATCCAGGCATTCAGACTTATCCCTCTCTTCAGTACTAACTGTAACCTGCCCTCTACATTGAGAACCAATACCTGCACATCAGTGGAAACTTTCAGGAACCTTTTTAGCTAAGAAATCTTGAACTATTCTAGTGATTAATGTTGCTTAAAGCAATGAGCAGGAGTCAGAGACCTGGCTTCCTCCAACTCTCACTCTCTGCCTTGGAAGCCCTGTCATCACAGACCAACAGATTAGCATCTGGTAGCCAGTTATCCATAGAACTACAGCACTATCCAGGCCCAAGGACTCAGGGCCATTATCCCATAATTCCCATCCCAAGAGCCCAGATTCAGATTCTTTTGGGACAAAGGGACGGAGATCTCATCTTCTGGGGCTGCTTCATGCTGATAAGGGGCGTAGAGCTGGCCCTGCCCAGTGGGGCTCCAGACTGAGGAGGGGAGACAAGTGATTTATATAGACAGCAAAAGCAGCATCCAGGGGGAGTTGAATGTCAGAGTCAGGTGATTTTAGGTTGGAATTTCATGGCTTGGAGTCTGGAAGAAACAACTCTCACAAGTAGATTAAAAACGCAAGGACCAAATTTAGAAAAATGAGCTGGAGTGGAGTTAGTATGGAGGTTACTAGGGACAGTAACCAGGAACCCCCACCAGAGGAAGACTGGGAGGGGAGGGGATGAAGCTATCATGAATGCCTCACATCCAGACAGCTTTTCCTAGAATAAATACCAAAGAACATTTCCCCAAAGGAGTAGGGGCAATGGGTGGAGCAGTATGGCCTCATACATAGTGACAGGAGTGCTTAGGTGACCTAGAATGCAAGTACCATAATGCTTAAAAGGTATTAATCATTGGGTAGAGAGGATGACATGCAGAGTGAAGATAATAATTAAATGGGTATGATCGCCTTTCTTACAAGGGAAGGCTTTTACCCAATTAGTAAAGGTAAAAACAAAAACCAAAAGTAGTTTGAAGCCCCTCCAGGGGGCGTAAGTGCAAAATCCATCTGCCAGTCCTCCCCTAAGTCTGTACCCCTCCTCCAGATAGGCTTTTTTTTTAAACAGTCCTTTCAGAATTTACTTGGGCACAAACTGGGCAGAGCTGACATCTGTTTGATTGTTTCTTCTAGCTTATGAGCAGTGAAAATAGGTTTCTTAAGGGATTAGAGAACATTTATTTTCCAAATGAGTAGTTTGGTATAGGCCAAAGAGAAGTTTCCACTGGCTATCCTCTGGGATTAGAACTTGGCTTAAATGTGTTTGAAACTACCCAGAAGGAAAAAAGAATGCACCCCCTTTCTTTAGCAAGGGCTTATTCCCGGGAGCTATATGAGGGAGTGTAGGAGTCAAGTTGGGGAATTAAAGGTGCCCTGGTCAGGGGCAAACAGGGAGCAGCATGGGCAGCTGAATCTGCAAGCCCGTTTCCCTTGGCCTGAAGTAACCCCCTTTTCTGTTGTCCTTTACAAAACATAATAGAAACTTCTCTAAGTTCAGGGACAGCTTGCAATAATTGTTCCCCTGCATACTTAAAGGGGAAATGTTTGGCTGCCCAAACAAAGAAATAAATCCCCTTTCTTTTCTTATTGCCTCCGTAAGCAAGTAAAACATGAAAGGCATATTTGGAGTCACTATAGATATTCACTCTCATTTGTTTCCCCCAAAATGCTCTGAAACTGGTTGGGAGTTAGAATCTCCAATGGTTGGGCTAGGGTGAGCTTAGAGGCTTTCTCAATTAGAAAGACTATGGCAGCCACTGCTCTAAGGTAGGAGAGTCACCCCAAAGACACCAAGTTTATTTGAGAAGTAATAAAAGGCCTTAGGTAGGGCTAAGGCTGGGGGAGAGGTCAGTTTAGCTTTCTAGATCTTTAAAAAACCTTGGCCTGATCAGGACCTTGAACAGAATCATAAAGGGGCTTGGCAATAACCAGATTTTTTTTTATTTTATTTTTATTTTATTTTTTTATTAAAGCTTTTTATTTGTATAACATATGTATGGGTAGTTCCCCAACATTGATCTTTACAAAGCTTTCCATTACAAATTTTATCCCCAGTCCCTTCCCCTCCCCTAGATGGCAGCAAGTCCACTACATGTTAATAATGTTGAAATGCTTGAGAAGTTATGCAAGAAAAATCCTATCTACAAGAAAAAAAAGAATCAGAGAAAGGCAACACAATGCAAGCAGATGTCAATAGAGATCATGAAAATGTTACGTTGTGGTCCATATTTCATATCCCTCTCTCTGGGTGTATATGGTCTTCTTCAGTGAACAATTGGAACTGGATTGAGACAATTCTTTGTTGCAGAGAGCCATGTCCATCAGAATTGATCATCATGTAATACTGTTGTTGCTGTGTATGATGATCTCCTGGTTCTGCTCATTTCATTCAGCATCAGTTCATGCAAGTCCCTCCAGGCCTCTCTGAAATCGTCCTGCTGGTCATTTCTTACAGAACAATAATATTCCATAACATTCATATACCATAATTTATTCAGCCACTCTCCAATTGATGGGCATCCCTTCAGTTTCCAGTTTCTAGCCACTACAAAAAGGGCTGCCACAAACATTCTTGCACATGTGGGGCCCTTTCCCTCCTCTAAGATCTCTTTGGGATATAGGCCCAGTAGAAATACTGCTGGGTCAAAGGGTATGCACTGTTTGATAACTTTTTGAGCATAGCTCCAAATTGCTCTCAGAATGGTTGGATCCCTTCACAGTTCCACCAACAGTGTATCAGTGTCCCAGTTTTCCCACATCCCCTCCAACATTCATTGTTATCTTTTCCTGTCATTTTAGCCAATCTGACAGGTGTATAGTGGTATCTCAGAGTTGTCTTAATTTGTATTTCTCTGATCAATAGTGATTTGGAGCAACTTTTCATATGACTAGAGATGGTTTTAATTTCATCATCTGAAAATTGTCTGTTCATATCCCTTGACCACTTATCTATTGAAAAGTGGCTTGAATTCTTATAAATATGAGACAATTCTCTATATATTTTAGAGATGAGACCTTTATCAGAACCCTTAAATGTAAAGATGATTTCCCAATTTATTGCTTCCCTCCTAATCTTGTCTGCATTTGTTTTGTTTGTATAGAAACTTTTTAACTTAATATAATCAAAATTATCCATCTGGTGTTCAAATAGGAGTTCCAGGTCTTCTTTGGACATAAATTTGCAATAACCAGATCTTAAGTATCCAGATTCTACAAAATCCAGCCATGCCCAGGAAAGTAGGAAGCTATTTCTTAGAGGAAGGTTCAGAGAATGGTAAGATTGCTTCCTCTCTGAAGTGAGCAAAAGGGAGATGGGAGTTAATCTATGGCCAGAATACTTAACAGACTAAGTAAAGTGGGCCTTCAGACAAAGAAACTCTCACCCTAGGAGACAGAAAGTGAAGGGTTTTTATGGCAGCAGCCTGAGAAGCCTCAGGTTCTGGGCTGAGGATCTAGATATTGTCTACATAGTAGTATTGTGCTCATGGCTTCTACTGACCACTTGCTCTGATTACAGAAATTTGGTGTAAGAGGAAAAAGCAGGGACAAATGTCAAAACTGATCCTTCAGGGCCTCAGCCTGAGAGCACATATAAAGCATTTTTACTTCTGTTTGACAACCAATCATGCAGTAACAATTCCATCTCATAGCCAGACTCAGGAATAATCAGATGAGAAATAAAGAAACAGAACTGGGAAACTGAGTCAGAAGGATCCCACCTTAAGCAGAGGCCAAGGTTCCCCACCCTTCCCCCCAGCTCTTGCCCATCCACCTTCAACAGTTCAAGAAGGCATCCTTCTGAGTAACTCACAGCATTTCTCTCAAATGGTGGGTTACTGACTTACTAATCCATCAGGCAAACATACCCAAATTCAAAACTCAAAAGAATATCAGTTATAGTCCCAAGAGATTTCACCTTTAATAGCAGATTCTACTAATCACAGCTTAGGGCTAAATACATTATTTTAAAAGTTTATCAGGACTTACACACATAGGAGATTTTGTTTTGTTGTGCCACAGTCTCAGTCTCCTTCAGTTGCTATTTCAGTTTCCCTTAATTGTGCTGCCCCAAAATAGCAATACCCACTTCCTGACCTTCAGGAATAATTGGACTCACATTCCAAATGAGTTATGAAACTTCCAGATGGCCAGCCTCGCCATCCCCTTATCTGTATGACCCAGACTTACTGTCTCAGTTTCTCCACCACACTTCACTCCCGATCTGAATTTATAGCCTTAGTACTCTTCTTCCCTTCATTCCCTATCTGTCAGAATTGAATTGACAGTTTCTTTTGAGCCCCTGATATTTCTCAGCTATTCTTTCTCCCTGAGCTATAGAACCTATTATAATGCATGACATTTCTCAATGGGTCGCTGAATACTTTGTACTATTCAGTCGGCTGACATTGCTGTGTGTCAGTCTCTGGGCTGGACTGCGTGCTTTGAGGCATGAGTCCCAGCAGTCCTAATCCATAGCTATGGATTCTAAACTCTCAATTAACATCAATAAAGCACTACCTAATTACTGTGTGATACTGCCTCAGTTTCTCCCTGAGCATTACAGTTTAACATGTTTTTCTTTTCTTTTTTCTTGCATTTAAACTCATCCTGGTACAAAGGATCATTCATTAAACAAGCTTATAGATTCTTAGTAAACACATTCCTTGTTTAGTAATTCTACATCTTAAACAGGCTCATTTCTCAGGGCTGATGACCTTGCTTACCCTGATGGTTTCAAAAAAGTTGATAAGCTTACAAGTCAAGAGGAGTTCACAGAAACCCCAGAGAAGGGGCTGTTGCCTACTGGAACTATTCTTAGTGTTTTCATGGGCTGTGCTGTTTGATACCTCCCTTCCCCCCCTTCCCCCTGCCCCACTCTGTGAAGGGGAAAAAGGCACTGCACCCCCTCATACTTGGAGGTGAATTGAAAAAGCTTTCACCTCATCCCTTTTGTTCCACACACAGTAATTACTAATTTTAGGTTTAACATGACAATAGCTCCAAATAACTTAGTTAACAATTTTAGAATTTTCCCAATAGCCAAATAGTCTTAGCTGTAATTTCCTCTTAATTTTCTTGCAAAGGCAAAAATACATAATTCCCTAGATTACATTTAGAAAGCATTATAAACTGGGATTAGCAAAGCCAAATAAACTTTCCATCTTTCTTTTTTTCTTTCTTTTTTTTTTTAAAGTTTTTAGATTTATTCTGTCCCCAAACTGTTGAGCTTTGGAAGTTCTCAGGGAGGATTTTTATTCCCTTAAATAAACTTTCCCTTTTGTTTTAGGGAGAAAACAAGACAAAGATAGAACAGATTTTAAACTTGACCTAATTTCAGTTTATAAGATACTCTAAATTCTAATTAAATGTTCCAGACAAACTGAATTGCCGTTTGATTATTTTCCAATTGACACAAACCATTTCTCTTTTGTGAGTCAAGAAAGGTTTAAGGTGACAGGTTTTTTTTTGTTTTTTTTTTGTTTTTTTTACTGACCGAGTCCTCAGAAGTCTGACTGGATTAGAAGTCTGACTTGATAATTTAGGCTATTTGTTGTCAATGTTTTTAAGGTAAAATTGAATTGCTTTTTTGTTTTCCTACAATTTCCAAACTCTTAAATCTTCTGTTAACATAGTGCAAAGAGATTACAATGTTCATATTCCTTTAGTAGGCTTTGATTAGAGCTCCTTTAAAACTGCTTTTACTATCATATCTCAAAAAACAAATTTCACTGAATGGAATGAGAATATTTTCTTTCTCTCCTTCTCACTCCTTCATCTATGTATCCCTGCTCTACTCAGGGAATGAGGGCAAGGGGGAAGAAAGAGAAAGATTCTCATTCCTCTATGCACTATCCTCCTCATCCTGGGGAGGCCTTAATTTAGTTGAAGTTGCTTCCAAATTGCTTTACAAATGCACAAAAATAATTTATCTCAACATTGGCATTGTATGTTGATCACATTTAAAAACTCATATAAAGTTACCAAATATGAAGCAATTATATCCAATATCCAATTCATTATAGACAATGAAGCAAATATATCCAATATATCCAATGCAGTTTCAAATAGCATTTGTTTTATGCTAAGCACTTTTGCAATCATGAGATCTTCATAAGAATTATTATTTCTCTTTACAAATCAGAAAACTGGGCAGAGATAAAATAATTAGCCATAATTACATAGCTAATACATATCTTCCACTGAAACAGAGAATGGTGGGCTTACCAAATGGGCTTTCTCACCTCACATTGCCATGCTGGGTACTGCCAGGGGTACCCAAATCCTTTCCAGGCAGTTGCTGGACAGAACCTGCTGAAGGCTGGAGTGACTGATACCAGGATCTCCTTTTAATGGCAGGCTCAGGTGCCAAGGCTCAGAGAATGCTGACCATTGGGCCTTACCCCCCTCCCTCTAATCCTATTCCCCAAACTGGGTTGGGAAGGTGTTTGGGGAAGGTTGTGTAGAGTCGATGCTTCCCCTATTTCTACAAGTGAGGCAGAATTGAGTATTCTCTTCTTAATCTGTTCTGAGATGAGAGGAGTTAGCAAACAGAGGGACTTGGGCTATATTGATCTTTTTAGCAATCCCCACAACAGAGATGCACTCAGGACTCTGGGGAGTAGAGTGGAGAGGGTCACTTAATACATTTTGGGTGCTTTCCCAAAGGAGCACAAAGGGACTCCAGACAAGATAGGAGCAAAAGAAGGATTAGCAAAAAGTTGCTATTTACCTACTTTTTTTTTTTTTTTGCTGAGGCAATTGGGATTAAGTGACTTGCCCAGAGTCACATAGCTAGGAAGTGTTAAATGTCTGAGACCAGATTTGAACTCAGGTCCTCCTGACTTCAGGGCTGGTGCTCTATCCACTGTGTCACCTAACTGCCCCTTTACCTACTTTTTAAAAAAATTTCTTTTCTTTCAGAATGGGGTAAATTCCTGGAATTAATCCCAATGTCTCAGGAATTTTTCTTGGAATTTTAAAGTGACTAATTGCCAGACTTCTTAATTGTTGCTTTCAAAATCTTGAGAACCTGTTAAGATGTTATTTTAATTTTAAATAGCTAACTCTATTGTAAGCCAGAGCTTGGGGTTCACCGGAAAAAGTCAGCTCCTCCCCCCTTTTTGAGGCAGGAGTCAAGGGTTTTAAAAAATCTTTCCCAGGGTTCTAACTACAACTTGGAAGTTTTTCTCTGGCTGGCTGCATTTTAAATCTTTCTAGGTACCAAAATCTAGCTCACAGAACAGACATGACACAAACATTCTGCACAGAAACACAGACACAGACAAAAATTACATGGAAGAGGACAGTCCCTTCCCCCCACAAAACATCAATATGTCATTAAGTGCACTCTGGTGGTATTTTAGTTTTTTGCTCCGAAGATTTGGGTTTGGACTGCTCCTTCCCCTTTCCCTTCTGGGGAGAGCAGCTCCAATCTCACAGCTTGAGATCCTGTAACACAGAGAGCCTCTTGATTCAGCTCCCCAAGCCCAGAGGAGTCACCCCATCCAGCAGTCATCCAGAGCACCCCTGCTCCATGCCGTTTATCAGAACTTCCTTCTGGCTTACTAGGCAGCAGCACCCCTTATCCTGGGATCACCAAGCCTTGATGATCCCAGGGTCCCCTTCAGCCTCAGGACAGCCCAAGGACACAGGCAGTGCTCTTACCTCTGGATTACATGGACACAACTTGCCCTCCGGCTAATTCTTCTGGGACTTCCGCTTCTGTTTTTATTTGAGTGCCTCTCTTCAGGCCCAAACTTCGCAGAGAGGGAGGTGGAGAGTCTGATCTCATGGAGGGTTGAACCCAACCTGGTGTCTGCCCTGCATCAGAACCCAGCCATCTCTCTGGGAAGTCACAGATCCCGGACGAGCCCCCATAAGCTGTGTGGGACTGGTGCTAGGCTCCCTTACCCCAACTGACTGCTCAGAGACATCTCCAGATAAAACGGGAAGCATTTACTCGGGTCTTGCGAGGAGAGGCCCAAGCACTGGACAGTCCAGCATAGTGTGTGGCCCTGAGCTGGAAACAGGGAGTGACTTACTTATGTAGCAAAAGACTTGGGTTCATTGGATAGATTGAAAAGAAAAAACCATTGACCAATGGTCAACAACGCTGTCTACTTCCTGGAGGTTACTGTCTTCCTGAAGCTTAGACCTAGGGTCTGACCTTTTCTGCCCTATAGTCCTGAGAATAGGCAATAGAGGTACATTATGTCATATGTGGTATATTGACATACAACATATAAACACATGTACACTATATGAATGCATGTGTGTGAATATATGCCCATGTAAATATATTGCATTCCTGTGGTCTTTAAGTTAGTTAATTCTGTCAAAAATAATATTATTTTAATAAGACCTGTTCTTAATGAAGCTCAGATATAGATTTCTTTTTCTAGGGAACTTTTAATTTAAAAATCTCTTTAATAATATGGCCCAGAATTTTA
>JAJPUD010006633.1:107483-122046 GCA_023553655.1 Myrmecobius fasciatus | reverse complement strand
AATCCTTAGATTGTCTCTCCTAGATCTATTTTCCAGGTCAGTTGTTTTTCCTAGGAGATATTTCATGTTTTTCTCTATCTTTTCATTTTTTTGTTTTTGTTCAACTGATTCTTGAAGTCTTGATGAGTCATTCATTTCCAATTGTTCCATTCTAATTTTTAATGTCTTATTTTCTTCAGTTACTGTTTTTAGTTCCTTTTGCAATTGACCAATTACATTTTTTTGTTCATTGCATTCTTTTTCCATTTTTTCTATTTTATTTTGCAGTGATCTCATTTCGTTTCCCCATGTTTCTTCTAACTCTCTTTTAAGATTTTTTATGCAATCTTCAAAGAAAGCCTTGTGACATGGAGACCAATTTATGTCTCTCTTTGGGGCTTTTTCTGGAGTTGCTTTACCTTTAGGGGCCTCAGGATTTGAGGTCTGTTCTTCCCTCTCACCATAAAAGTTGTCTATGGTGAGAGCTCTTTTTGGTTTTTTATTCATTTTTTTTTAAAGGTGTGAGGTCTGTTTAGGGCAAAGGTGGGACAGCTGCTTTAATTTGCCCTGGGGCAGTTCTGCTGATTGAGTTATTTCAGGAACTGGGCAGTTCTGCTGATTGAATTATTTCTGGTGCTTATCAGTCCTGTTGTTTGATTGATTGCTTTAAGGTGCTGTGTAATGGCAGCTAGGTCCGATGCTCATCAGGGGTTCAGTGGTTCACAATCTATCCCCCTCAAAAGGCAGACCCTCCAAACCACCTGCCCACAATCAGGACAAATTGTTCCAAGAGGCTCGCAGAAGACTCCTAGGTGTGTGAAGAGCACAACGCTCCCACTCCTGTTCCGACTCCTGTTCCAGTTCCCTGCTCCAGCTCCCTGCCCCGGTCTCCCTGCGCTGCAGTCTGGGTTCAGTAGGCCACCCCCTGCCCCATTAAAACAGACCTGTTTTGAGGTTCTTCCAGAGTATCTTCTTCTAGAATAGTGTTGTTCTCCAGATATTGTGGATTTTTTTGCTTCAGAATCAGTCTAGAGGCTTCATATGTTGTTGGTTTGAGGGGAGGTTAGAGGAGGTTACAGAGACTCCTGTCTGATCTCCGCCACCATGGCTCCACCCCCGGAAGGAAGTCTCTGGTTCACCAAAATTCCAAAGCACATGTCTTAAATTGCACAGGTCTGGCCATATACATGTCTATTCTTGACCTCCAATGGCTACCTACTTCCTCCAGAATCAAAAAGAAAATTATCTGATTAACACAAAAAGTTCTTTAAACCTGGCCCTTAACTACTTTTCCAGTCTTCTTGTTTTTTACTACCCTTCATTTTATTCTACAATACAGTAACACTAGCCTTCTACACAAGATCCATCTCCTGGTTGTCCTTTTTCAGAAGCTTTCCTCCATAACTGGAATCATCTACCATCTCAACTGCACTAACTTCCCTGGCTTCCTTTAAGACTCTTCAAATCCAACCTTTTGTAGGAGGCTTTCATAAATTTCCAATCACCATTTTCTCTGAAATTATCTTCCATTAACACTATATGAATATCAAATACACTTTTTTCCCATTTTACCTCTGACATTCAATTGTAAAATCTTTGGGGTCTAGTACTTTGTTTTGTGCCTTTCTTTGTGTTAGCATTTGGTAGAGTGCCTGATATATATGAAACACTTTAAAAATATTTATTTATTGACCAGACTGACCCAGATAGTCTTATCTATGAAGGTAGGGGCTGTGGGACCATATGACCCCATATAGATGCATATTTCTAAAATAATTGTTAGGGGAAAAAAGGGAAACATTTCCAGCTAATTTTCAGGTGAAACAAAAAGAAAGAAGAATTAACACATAGGATAAGACTAACTGCTATAGACATGAATCTTCCCAGAAAGTTCTCTTTCTTAAATTATCTGACAAATGCCAGGAGAATAGCCTTAGGCTGTTCTCTCAAAGTAGTAATCACAAGTTTTGGGAATGGTACTTTTTGCCTTTTTCCCTTAGGAAACTAAATATGAAATACTAACTCAGATTACATAGGGGAGGAAAAATAAAATTACAAAACAGAAAGAAGGAAAAGACCTAATTTGTGAATATAAATATGAGTATACATGCAATCATACTATAACAAACAATAACATTTCATTACATTCCAATAATAAGGAAGAATAATATTTTCAGTTACAAAATCTAAAGAAGCAAACATATCTTTTTATTCATATTGACAGGTATATAAATTATAGAGACAAAATATTATGCAAAGTTTTGCAACAGGTTAAGTTTTGTTGGCCTACAACAATCTCCTGGTTCTAAAAAATTAAAACAAATTCAACATTTGTACAGTTCTAGGTATATACCACTTTATAAGAAAGAAACAAAATAAATATAAAGAATTTTTAAAGTTCATGCTTTCATCTGAGAACAGTTAAGAAAAGTTGCTTTTAAATTCATATATTTCAGTTGATATTTATTTTATTTCCAATTTAACAATAAAAACAATAACATTTATATGACACAATAATATGCCAGGTATTGTTAAATTTTTTTTTAATTATTATGATTTTTCATCCTCACACCAATTCTGGCAAGTAGGTGCTATTATTATTCCCATTTTACATAAGAGGAAACTGAAGTTAAGTGATTTGACTAGAGTCACAAAGCTAGTAAGTATCTGAGACCTGATCTGATCTCAAACATTCATGACTCCAATGCTAGCACTCTAACTAATGCACCACCAATGTGAAAGTATTTTTTTTCTTCCTGGGAATCCACCCTGGTATATGTTTTTTATGTTCTATATTATATTTATTTGTGTAAGTCTCTTTTCTCCTACTAGATCATAAATCTCCTTGAGGGTAGGGGTCCAGTAGGTATATAATGAGCTTTGTATGTATTGCTGGAAGGATCCAGGTTGAATAGTTGTGGGATAAAATTGGTGATGTGGGATTAAATGTGGTGATGTAAGATCAAATTTCCAATATGAAACCAGTGATGTGGGTGTATAACAGTGTCAAATACAGCAGATAAATCAAAAGGAATGAGGCATGACATTGGTTACCTTAGAGAAGTCAATCTCAGTCAAGAGATAAGGTCAGAAATTAGATTGCAAAAGGCTGTGAAGCGAGAGGAAGTGGGAGCTGCACATGTAGATAGCTTTTTAGGAAGTTGGTTAAAGAGGGAGATTATACATTGATAGCAGATGGTCTCATGGAGATTTTTAAAGAATGGATGAAATATGCTATGTAGAGAAACTAGGATCTTTTATTTTGAAAAATGTCCTTAATTTACCTGCTACAAATCAAAATCACTTTCAAAGAACATAATTAGCCAATTAAATTAGTATATCAATCTATTTATCTGGGAAAGGCAGTGTCAACTGTATGGACAATGAACTGAACTGAGAATAAATATTTGCACAAAAGCAGCCTGTATAGTGAGGTGGCAAAGTGCACAGAGTTTCAGGCCTGGAGTCAAGAAGACTCATTTCTACTGAGACTACTTCTCTAAGGGAACCAATGTCAGGACTCATTTCTCTTATTTAGGTTTAAAGTAATTCCTACTGTTTTAAGGTTATTTAGGTTTAAGGTTACAGGATTCATCCCTTCATCGCTCTTTATATCACATTTTATTCTAAGCAATGGGTCATAGATTATACTCCTAATTCTGCTCAGTTACCTTCCAAATGCCTGCTGTCACTTAAAGACTCAGAAAGAGGGCAAAGTGGAGTATTGATGAATAGGGGCCAATTCACTTTTGTTCTAATAACTCAAAAAGTGGGTCAGTACCTCACATGAGGCTACCACAAAAAAAATATCAAATTGAGAAACAGGTAAAATTAGGAGAATATATAGTAGATTGTGTTTATCTTTGAATCTGATACATGATATGCTGAGCACAAAGTGGTCAGAGTTGATGAATGTCCAATTATTAGTGCTGATTTCAATCTAACGATAGATTTTTCATTTAGAACTGCTGTAAAGGAAAATATCCCTCCAGACACAAGCACTTGAGGGATTATAATGGCAATGGAAAAGTTCTTTATTTATTTGGTGCATTCAAGGGAGCTTTCTACTTTCTACCTTCTGAGAATAACCTATTTCACTACCACCAAGTAAATCAATAGCCTTCATTTAGATTCTTAATTGGCAATTTAATCTCATTGAATTTATGCAATACACATTGGCTAGAGGGATGATGTAGATTGGCACTGAGCTTTGAGAAAGGTTTTTGAAAATGTTATTTCAACAAAGATTAATTTGGTTAGGGGAATATAAAGTATGAGATAGTCTTCCATTTCTAAAGGCCTTCTAAACCAGCTTTAAATAAGTGTTCAGAAAATACATTTAATACTGCATTCAGGCAAGAAAGTAATGGAGAGAACTGATTAGGAGGCATTTTTAGTATTGTGTCAGCTTTCCTTGTTGCCTTCACTAACCTATCTGTAATATTCACCTTCATCTTTCATTTTCTCATATGATTTGAATCCAAGTAAATCACTTAAATGTGGTTCAGAAACACGCTGAAAGGAGAGGGACACAAATTGAACCTTTGCTGGTGGCACATTCTAAATTTGTTGGAGAATTACTAACATTTTTGTACATCAGTTCACCTATTAATGAAGAAAAGTAGCAATGCTAGTGCTATATTTTTCCAGCAAATTCTAGTTACATCAAGCATGAGCTCCTTGGCTTTTTGCCCAAGAATCTTGTCAGATCTAGATGGAAGCTTAAGTCTCCAATGCACCATGCAGCCACCTCATGGTACATTCAATATGTTCAGGAAACAGATGGAACATGTTGTATGTTATTCAAAGTCAGGACCCTCTCTATTTTAAAAAATGCCCTTGAGTAGAGCTCTATAGACACATGGTAGATATTTAATACATTCTGAGAAACTAAAAAGTATTAAGGAAAAGTGTGAGAAGTGAATTTAAAGGATTCCTGGTGAAGGGAATATGGTGGATGAAGCATTAGACTTGGAATCTAGAAGGTCTGGCTTCAAATCCTGTTTTATATACAGTGTGATCATGGATAAATGACTTAATCCTTCAGTGCCTTATTTTTCTCATCTATAAAAAGGGGAAGAGGATGGTTATATTTAATGGCCTTCAAGGTCATTTACAATTCTAAATCTATGACATGGTATAGAAGTAAGTTCACAATGGGATATAGCTAGAAAAAAGATAGGACATTTAATATCTGAAGAAGTAGAGAATTTGCAAATGACCAATTGCTATAACTCCAAACATATCTATAATTTTCTTACTTTCATAGTATAGCTAGTATGATAGTCATTTGGAATATATCTTCTCTCTCTTACTGGAATGAGTGTTAGTATCATGAGGGCAAGAATCATTCCTTATTCATTGCTAAATATTCAAAAGAATTAAGTAGAATGCCTTCCATATGGTAGATGCTCAATTAAAATGTATGATTCATAGTAATAGCTTGTACTTATATGGCACTTTGAGATTTGCAAAGTAAGCCACATATGTTATCTCATTTGATGCTCACAACAACGGGATGAAATAGTGATTGTTATTATCTTCATTTTGCATAAAGTCATTTCCACTTACACCTTAGCAAACTTTGGAAGAAGCACAGCTGCACACTGAGCCATCCCAGAGGATGGAAGTCTCAACCCATTTTCTTTCCTCTAGTACCTAAGAGAATCATTGCTCAGGAATGCTAAAGAGGCTGGAGTCATATGGGTAGAGAAGATAGATGGAAGGCCCGGAGTAATTTTTCAGAGAAAGCATGAACCAGCTACTTAAATGTAATAATACATTTGAAAAAAATAAGAGAGAAAAAAACATGTTTTTGTCCAATTATGATAGTCACTGAGAAGGACCTTCCCCAAAGACTCCATTTATATGTAACAGGTGCCTAGAAAACTTCTCACCTAGTGTGACCCCTCCTCCCAAGCTGTTTCAGTTCTTCTAGTCAGGTGCAATTGTACATTGTACACACTGCAGACCTGTGAGTTAAGCAGAATGAGACAGACTATTTTAGTGTAAATTGACTAGACCTAATTAGCTAATTAGCATGCATTGCTATTTCTTGTTGAAAGATGAGGATGTCAAGGATATCAAAAGCTTATTTGCCTTACTTAAATGACCTTTCCAGAGCTGCCTATATAAGCAATATTGCCCCCCTTTGAATGATTTACCCTCTTTCTAATTGATGAGAAATCATACCTTCCTTCTACTACATAAAATATATATCTATGTTGCCCTTTCTATTGCATTCTGTCCTTTTTTGCAATTATGTTAGATAAGGCCTCTTTAATATTCTTATTTCAAGCATCCTGAAGTTCCAGAAAGGGATGGGTTATTTGCTTCTCTCTGAGTCTAGGGACAATACAAGGTAAGTACAATACAAAATTAACAATTAAATCATATCAATTTTCAGTCAGTTGTGAGGGAACAGAAAAGAAAGAAAAGCAATGGGCTGTTATAGAGAATTCTGGGTAGTCTAAATTTGAATCCTGATTCTGACACTGAAGAATATTGTAATCATGGATAAATTACTTAATCGAATGGAAATTTTTATCCTCAACAGTGAAATGAGTATAATAATATTTATAATGCCTCATATAGAAAACTAAATGGAACAGTGTCTAGAATTCTGGACTGAAGTCTGAAGACCTGAATTCAAATCCTACTTCAGACAATGGCTATGTAATCCTGGACCCTAGTCTCAATTTTCTCCTTTGTAAATAGGGATTAAAATAGCCCCTCCTACTCAAGGTTGTTTGAAAATTAAATAACATATTTAAGTATGTAAAGTGCTTTGCAAACCTTAACATGTTATAAAACATAGCTATTATCATTTTCATTATTACTTTACAAGGTTGTTATAAGGAAGAGGAAATGAAATCATATATATAAATTGTTTTGTAAATCTTCAGATATTACATAAATCTTAATTATTATTAAGGAGAAAGAGGGTGAGAATCAAAATAGTAATGTCACTTCAAGTTTTGCAAAGCACACACACACACATACACATATGTATACATATACATTTATATATGTAAATATATCTTACTTAGGAATTGGATTAATCTACCAAAACAACTAAGCAATATTAGATAAATTTTGTAGGAAAATCAAAACTTTTCCAAATCCATGATATTTTTCTGATGTTCATTATTGAAATAGTTCAATATAAATTAAACTTACATTACATCAGCTATTCTTCAGTTCATAATTTCTTCTCAGGCTCCTCCTCACCCTCCTCCTCTTTCTACTCCTCCTCCTGCTCTTCTTTCTTCTTCTTCCTCTTCTAATTCTTCTTCTTTCTTCTTTTTTGAAAACTGGTTAATGAAATTATCCAGGCTAATTCCAATAGACTTGATGGAGAGAGCCAACTGCATCCAGAGAGAGGACTATAGGGACGGAATGTGGGACCAAAAATTCATAGTATTTTCACATTTTTGTTGCTGTCATTTGCTTGCTTGTTTTTTTCTTTCTCATTTTTCTCTTTTTGATATGATTTTTCTTGTGCAGCATGATAAATGTGGAAGTATGTTTAAAAGCATTGCACATATTTAACCTACATTTTATTATTTACTATCAGGGGAGGGGGTGGATGGCTAAGGAGGGAGAAAAATTTGGAACACAAGATTTTGCAAGGATAAATGTTGAAAACTATCTTAGTACATATTCTGAAAAATAAAAAGCTATTATAAAAATAAATAAATTAAAGAAACAACAACTAAAAGAAAGCTAGTTGTTTAAACGTTTAGCAACATATCAATGGATGTCAATCATACAAGACTGGTCCTGACTCATGCCATGGGAAATTTGATGGCTAGTTGACATTCAAACTCTCTGCCTGCAGAAAAAGGAATTTTGAGACATTAGCATTAGTAGCACCTTTGCCAGAATGACTTAATTTTAATTTTGTAAGTTGCTTGGAGACTTTTTTCATTTATCAGATCCAAGAGGCCACTATATTCCGTACACTTAGGTTCATGGTAACCTACTGACTAGCTTATTTTTTAAGATAATATCTTCCAGAATTTTCATTTTCATAGACTTGCATTCTGAGACTGCCCTTTTATTATTTCAACACAAGGGCTATGGGAACCCCAAGGAATGTAAAGGCTTTTGAGTTAAATAGAAAGTGACCCAGGTTGAGAAGTAAGTGACTATTTTTCTCCTCTTTAAGTCAAAGAAGGAGATATTGGGTATTACTGCATGATGCATCCTAAATTTAATTCATTGTCTACTCTATTAGTTAACCATTTTAAGGCATTTTTCCAATTCCCCCTGTCATTCAAGTCAAATTAACAAATATATTAAACAGTTGGTATGTACAAGGCAAAGATTGAGGTGCAGGTGCTGGAGATACAAAAGAAACTTGTAACCTAAGTCCAAGACTCAAAGGCCTTACAATATAATGTAAAAAGTAGAGAGATTACTGTGTTACCAAGGTAAGTAAAACATATGCAAAATGTCAACTATAAGAAACCAGAGCTAGGAAAGATGCTTTCACTTATTTTAGAGAATGGGGAACAGGTATCAGGGAAGTTTCTTGAAATTGGCTTTTTCTTTGATTTTGGAAAGAATATTGAAACTTTTTTGGTATATGAATGTTATGGAATATTATTGCTCTGTAAGAAACGACCAGCAGGACGATTTCAGAGAGGCCTGGAGAGACTTGCGTGAACTGATGCTGAGTGAAATGAACAGAACCAGGAGATCATTGTACATGATAACATCGATATTATACAACGATCAATTCTGATGAGCGTGACTCTTTCCAACAAGTGAGATGGCTGATGCCATTTCCAATGATCTTGTGATGAAGAGAGCCATCTACACCCAGAGAGAGGACTGTGGGAACTGAGTGTGGATCACAATATAGCATTCTCACTCTTTTTGTTGTTGTTTGCTTGCATTTTGTTTTCTTATTCATTTTCTGTAATGGGAGGACGTGCCAACCTTAGTCTAGGCATGAATATGTTAATCATTGTGTTAGTAGTTTGTATATTACCCTTACTTTGAAACCTATCTTCACCTCCGTTTGGCATGCTATGAACACACAAAAATTCCAACTTGTGGAACTGTCACATAAAAATTTTAAAAAGGGGGGAAATGTAATGGGAGGACCTGCCAACCTTCTCCCTCCCCAACAGCCTTGGACGTCACGCGAGATGTGACTTGGGTAAACCAAGGGCAATCTGTGCATGGGTGAACAAGATGGCATTTAGGATGGAAGGGGGTTCTACCCAAGCAACATACCAGCTCCGGGACCCTCTCCCAAGTGGCAACGTGGCAAGTTCCAGCAGAAGGGGATCCGGATCCAGAGGGGAGAACAATATCCATATACCTGTATGCCTTATTAGGAAAAGAATGCACACTCCATACTTAGGTGTAGCTTCCTGCAATAGAGAAGGATTTCCTTATTAGGGAGTAGTTAGTTACTATAGGCTAGAGTAGGCTTACATTATCTTAAAGGAGCTGAAGGAATGTATCAAGGTTATAAAAGTGACAACGGGCTTTGCAATGAACAGAGTTTTTCACCATCTTGGCTCTCGCCCCTCCTTACTCATGGATTTTGCCATTTCAGGTGACCAGGCTTTGCTGGTCATATAAGATCTGGGTCATTCGGGAGTTCTGAACAAGACACTGAACAATTTTCTTTCCTTTTTGATCTGATTTTTCTTGTGCAACAAGAGAATTGTATAAACATGTTTACACATATTAGATTTAACACATATTTTAGCAAATATAACATATATTGAATTGCTTGCCATCTAGGGGAAGGAGTGGGGAGAAAGGGGAAAATCTGAAACACAAGGCTATATAAGAGTCAATGTGGAAAAATTATCTGTTCGTGTCTTTTGAAAATAAAAAACTTTAAAAAAAATAAAAAAATAAAAAGCTTTTAAAAAGAATATTCAAACTTTAAGTGACAAAAATAAATGGAAAAGGGAATATTTACTTTTTCATATTCAAGTATTATAAAAGGATAGGAAAGTTATATTAAAATTCTTTAGGAGAAGAAAAATGGTCTTTTTTTATTTTTGTTTTGTTTTGTCTTTGTTCCAGACTTATGATTTCATTCATTTAGATCACTTGTCCCTCAAAAGCTTTTTGGTCTCAGGACCCCTTTACCCTATTAAAAATATTGACTATGCTGTTAAAAGAAAATCTTGGTTCAGGCAAGATCTAGGTCAATTAAAAGCACACTAGGGGAAATAAGACAAATAGAGTTTATTAGCATACCAAGGTATCAAGCAGGTGAAGGGCTGCTCAAATTCCAACTGGGACCTGCTTTTATAGACAAGAGTAAAATTGTGCCACCTAGCTGCCCCATAGATTTTTTTTTTTTTTTGCTTTTTGCTGAGGCAATTAGGGTTAAGTGACTTGCCCAGGGTCACACAGCTAGGAAGTGTCTGAGACCAGATTTGAACTCAGGTCCTCCTGACTTCAGGACTGGTGCTCTATCCACTGCACCACCTAGCTGCCCCGCCACATAGATTTTTTTACTCTTGTGAGTTGTGGGAAGCTCAAGAGACTCATCTTCCTGAATTCAAATGCGTCCTCAGATACAAGCTTGTTACCCTGAACAAGTCACTTAATTTTGTTTGCCTCAGTTTACTCATCTGTAAAATCAATGGAGAAGGAAATGGCAAACCATTCCAGTATTTTTGCTAAGAAAACTTTAAATGGGGTCATGGAGAGTCAGACACAACTCAACAATAACATAAAACAATGTACATATAGTACATTGATTTGTTCACCTTTTAATGAGGAGATAACATTAGTGTCACCTCAGTTCCTTCCTATTACTGCTCTTGGAGAGGGGATTAGCCTTAGCAGATGTCATTAGAGGTTTGGAGATGGAAGTAGACCTCAGGTGATGGGATTAGTCCTAAAGTGACCCTGCCTTCTCAGGTAGTCTGGTTAAGTACTGTACTTAAAAGTTGATAAGGGTTAAAATTTGGGGGGTCAGGCTGATTCTGCATATAGATAAGAAGATTGAGAGGAGACATGAGAAAAATCTATTGAGAAATAAATACAATCACATGCAATATAAGGCTAGGAGAAAATAGACCAAAAAGCAATTGGAAACTAAATAATCTCATCCTAAACAATGAATGGATGAAACAGCAAATTACAGACTCAATTACTAATTTCATCCAAGAGAATGACAACAATGAAACAACATACCAAAATCTGTGGGATGTAGCCAAAGCAGTAATAAGGGGAAATTTTATATCTCTAGATGATTATTTGCATAAAATAGAGAAAGAGAAAATCAATGAATTGGGCTTGCAACTAAAAAAGCTAGAATAAGAACAAATTAAAAACCCCAATCAAATACCAAACTTGAAATCCTAAAAATAAAAGGAGAGATTAATAAAATTGAAAGTAAAAAAAAAACTATTGAATTAATAAATAAAACTAAAAGTTGGTTTTATGAAAAAACCAACAAAATAGATAAACCTCTCGTTAATTTGATTAGAAAAAGGAAAGAGGAAAATCAAATTGTTAGTCTCAAAAATGAAAAGGGAGAATTTTCCACCAATGAAGAGGAAATTAGAGCAATGATTAGGAGTTACTTTGCCCAACTTTATGCCAATAAATTTGATAACCTAGGTGAAATGGAGGAATACTTACAAAAATATAGATTGCCCAGATTAACAGAAGAGGAAGTAAATTACTTAAATTGTCCCATTTTAGAAAAAGAAATAAAACAAGCTATTAATCAACTCCCTAGGAAAAAATCTTCAGGACCAGATGGATTTACATGTGAACTCTACCCGACCTTTAAAGAACAATTAACTCCAATACTATATAAACTATTTTAAAACATAAGGAATGAAAAACTCCTATCAAATTCCTTTTATGACACAGACATGGCACTGATATCTAAACCAGGTAGGATGAAAACAGAGAAAGAAAATTATAGACCAATCTCCCTAATGAATATTGATGCAAAAATCTGAAATAAAATAGTAGCAAAGAGATTACAGAAAATCATCCCCAGGATAATACACCATGACCAAGAAGGATTTTTGCAGGGATGTTTCAATATTAGGAAAACTATTAGCAACCAATAGCCAAATTAACAAAAAACATAAAATTATCTCAATAGATGCAGAAAAAGCATTTGATAAAATCCAGCATCCATTCCTATTAAAATCACTAGAGAATAGCCCTGAAGTCAAAAGGACCTGAGTTCAAATCTGGCCTCAGACACTTAATAACTCCTAGCTGTGTGACCCTGGGCAAGTCACTTATCCCCAATTGTCTCAAAAAATAAAATAAAATAAAATAAAAACACTAGAGAATATAGGAATAAATTGACTTTTCCTTAAAATAGTCAGTAGCATATATTTAAAACCATCAACTAGCAGCATATGTAACGGTGATAAACTGGAGCCATTCCCAATAAGATTAGGGGTGAAACAAGGTTGCCTACTATCACCATTATTATTCAATATTGTATTAGAAATGCTAGCTTTGGCAATAAGACAAGAAAAAAAGATTAAGGGAATTAGAGTAGGTCATGAGGAAACCAAATTATCACTCTTTGCAGATGATATGATGGTCTACTTAGAGACCCCTAGAGAATCAACTAAAAAACTATTAGAATTCATCCACAACTTTAGCAAAGTTGCAGGATACAAAATAAATCCACATAAATCATCAGAATTTTTATACATCACTAACAAATCCAACAGCAAGAGATATAAAGAGAAATTCCATTAAAAACAATTGTCGATAGCATAAAAAATTTAGGAATATATCTGCCAAGGGAAAGTCAGTATCTATATGAGGAAAACTGCAAAACACTTTCCACACAAATAAAAGTCAGATCTAAACAATTGGAAAAATATCAAGTGCTTGTGGATAGGTCAAACGAATATAATAAAGATGACAATACTACCTAAACTAATCTATTTATTTAGTGCTATACCAATCAAACTCCCAAGAAATTATTTTACTGACCTAGAAAGAATAACAACAAAATTCATCTGGAAGAACAAAAGGTCAAGAATTTCAAGGGAATTAATGGAAAAAAAAAAGCAAATGAGGATGGCCTAGCTGAACCAGATCTAAAACTATATTATAAAGCAGCAGTCACCAAAACCATTTAGTACTGGCTAAGAAACAGAGTATTTGATGAGTGGAATAGGTTAGGTTCACAGGATAAAACAGTCAATGACTATAGTAATCTAGTGTTTGATAAACCCAAAGATCCCAGCTTGTGGGATAAAAACTCACTATTTGACAAAAACTGCTGGGAAAATTGGAAACTAGTATGGAAGAAACTAGTCATTGACCCACACCTAACACCATATACCAAGATAAGGTCGAAATGGATTCATAATCTAGACATAAAGAATGATATTATAAACAAATTAGAACAACATAGGATGGTTTACCTTTCAGATCTGTGGAAGAGGAAAGAATTTGTGACCAAAGAAGAACTAGAGATCATCATTAATGACAAAATAGATAATTTTGAGTATATCAAGTTAAAAGGGTTTTGTACAAACAAAAATAATGCATACAAGATTAGAAGGGAAGCAATAAACTGGGAAAACATTTTTATAGTCAAAGGTTCTGATAAAGGCCTCAGTTCTAAAATATATAGAGAATTGACTCAAATTTATAAGAATTCAAGCTATTCTCTAACTGATTAATGGTCAAAAGATATGAGCAGACAATTTTTAGATGAAGAAATTGAAACTATTTCTAGTCATATGAAAAGGTGCTCCAAATCACTATTGATCAGAGAAAGGCAAATTAAGACACCTCTGAGATACTACTACACACCTGTCAGATTGGCTAAGATGACAGGAAAGGAAAATGATGAATGTCGGAGGGGATGTGGGAAAACTGGGACATTGATACATTGTTGGTGGAACTGTGAACGGATCCAACCATTCTGGAGAGCAATTTGGAACTATGATCAAAAAGTTATCAAACTGTGCATACCCTTTGACCCAGCAGTGTTTCTATTGGGCCTATATCCCAAAGAGATCTTAGAGGAGGGAAAGGGACCCACATGTGCAAGAATGTTTGTGGCAGCCCTTTTTGTAGTGGCTAGAAACTGGAAACTGAAGGGATGCCCATCAATTGGAGAATGGCTGAATAAACTATGGTATATGAATGCTATGGAATATTATTGTTCTGTGAGAAACGACCAGCAGGATGTTTTCAGAGACCTGGAGAGACTTGCATGAACTGATGCTGAAAGAAATGAGCAGAACCAGGAGATCATTATACATGGCAACAACAAGACTATAGGATGATCAGATCTGATGGACATGGTTCTCTTCAACAATGGTGTGATTCAAACCAGTTGTTCAGCGATGAAGATAGTCATATACATCCAGAGAGAGGCCTGAGGGAACTGAGTGTGGACCACAACATAGCATTTTAATGCTTTCTGTGAATGTTTGCTTACATTTTGTTTTCCTTCTTAGGTTGTTTTTTTTTTCTCTTTTTAGATGTGATTTTTCTTGTGCAGCAAGATAACAGTATAGATATAACTGTATATATATAATAGATAGATAGATAGATAGATAGATAGATAGATAGATAGATAGATAGATAGATA